>OX940793.1:18071728-18258086 GCA_954870985.1 Trifolium fragiferum | reverse complement strand
ATGTAAAGAATCCAAACCCAATATGTGCGCTAGCTGACTTGTTGCGAGATTTTTCTTAGCAAAGTAAAAGTGATCCAAAATTTAATTATTGGAAAATAACATGATTTTCTGGTACAAACTTTTAAAACACTAAAACTTTGTTTTTATGTTTGGGAGAATCTATGTTTAATTTTTTATGGAAATAATTTTTAATCAAAATTTACTAATATTGTGGCCGAATTTTAAATTACCAGGGCCTTGTTTTCCTAGAAATTAAAGGGTTAAAAAAATAAACTAGTAAAATGATAAATATTTGTTCCGTTTTTCCGTGATGTGCAGCCGGTTAGGGATAAAGAGGGTAGAATGATATGAATCATATGAGTATCGGAATCTTTTGATTTGTTCTTCGGTTCGGTCAACTTATATTTTTTTAAAAAATATAGTTGAACCGAATGATGTCGAGCCTGTTGTTGTAAATGTGCTAAAATTACTTTGGTTAAATGATATACCATCTAAGGTTGACATTTTTGGCTAGTAGGAGTATCATTACTAATTCTCGTCATGAGATTAGTTGTGTTTTTTTCAGGGCCGGTCCTGAGTTTTTAGAGGCCGTGTGCAAATTTTAAAAGTGGCCTCTTAATAAATTTATTTTTTAAAAAAAAAACATATCAATTTTAAATTGCAAATAGCATAAAATATAATTATCCTTGTAATTAACATAAAAATTACTCATATTCTATCAATAATAACTAATGATCAACCACACAGAGGGAATGGCAAGAAACAAAAGGAGAATCAAGGAAAAGAGAGAATATGTTTCTTGCTAGGGGTGAAGAAGATTTTTGTGTTACTAAGTTTGATATTGCATTACTAATTTCAATTCCGGTTTTTTTTAAGCTATTTTTTAGCATGTTTTGTTTTTTAGTGTGATATGATTTTGAATTCCTTTCTTTTTATTTATTTATTTTTTTTTTCAAAAATCGAGCCTAAACTTTATACTGTGCAGAACTATTATTTTTACACCCTCTATTTTATTAATACTACTACCACATAAAAAAAAAATTTGAGGCCTTCCAATTTTGGAGGCCCGATGCAACGGACCTTGTTGCACCCCCTATGAAGCCGGCCCTGGTTTTTTTCTTTCTGGAGGTGGAAGATCTTAATTTTGTACTATTCACTTGTCAGATCTTGAATAAGGATGGAATAGGTGTTCACGGGTGTGAGTTTTACACTACTATACTTACACCTGAAATTAACACCTGAATTCAAAGCCAAATCCAAATTCAAAGACGGTTCGGTGGCAAAACAAAATTCACACTTATACTCATTGGGTTTGGGTTTTTTCACCCAAACTCAAACCCACAACAAGACAATAATAAAATTACAATTAAAATTAAATTACAATAATTATTTTTAAAAAGGCAAAATATATTAATAAGTGAATTAAGCACAATGATACACTAATAGAGCTTCTAATTAAATTAAATAATTAGGTAATTAACTATAAATACTTAAGGGCAAAATAATTTTATTTTTTTTGCAATTATATATACTTAAAGGGCAATTAAGTAATTAATTATATAAGCAAGTGGGTGTATGAGTTTCGGATGTGAGTTTGAGTGATCCCAAACCCGCATCCAAAATATCAGATGATATACAAATCCAAACTCAATCAACTCGAATTTTATCCGTTAACTCGTGTACAGGTACTGACGGACCCCACGAGTTTGAGCTTGTTTGTCATCCCTAATCTCGAAACAAATATGGAGAAAAATTTGTTGATGGATGCAGGTAAGTTTTATTCTTTCTAAAGGCAGGTTGAATAATTTCTTTTCAGTTGGATCATTCATGAAGTGTAAGGGAAGGATAAAGATTTGCCATTTATGTTGATTTGCAACAATGTGTACCTTTGGCGACTTCGTAACAAGTTGATATTTCGAGGATATTTGACGAATTTGGATTCAAATGTTGATCAAATAAAGTAAATTTCTTGGTTTGTACCAAAAAAAATATACATTTCTTGGTTTTTAGGTAAAGGTGGACTTGATAAGTCTTAAGCATATGTTAATTGAGTAATCAGTTAATTTAGTCTCTAAACTATCACTTTCTCATCAATTTAGTCCCTAAACTATTAAAACCAATAAAAAGGTCCCTAAACTATTTTTCATCCTTCAATTTCATCCTCCATTATCTTTTTTTGTTAACTATTCAGTAAAACTCTAAATTATTGTCACCCTTTCCTCTTCCACTCTTGTTCGCGGAAACTTCCAAATCCTCACCGCAAATCACTGTGCTTGCCGCCAACCACCGTAATCGATGTTAAAAACGGGTTCTTTTTTTGCTCTCAATTTTATAAATTTAGAAAGATTTGTGATTTTTCTTCCCTATGATTTTGAAGCGCTTATATATCCCTTTGAAGTTTTGGTGTTCTGCGTTTTGATGTTGGGTCCTGGTTTTTGGTCTTTGTTTGCTGTTGTTGACACCCCTTGTTGTTGTTGTTGAGGGTGCAAAGTATTGAAAAGTTATGATTTTGCATCAGTATGTTATGGTTTTGCGTCAGTATGTTGTTGTTGTTGTCGTCGTTGAGGGTGCAAAGTATTGAAAAGTTGTTGAGAGTGCATCAGTTTAGAGACTATTTTGTTATTTTTCAAGATAGTTAAGGCTCTAAATTGAAATATTTTAAAAGTTTAGGGACCACTAACGGCCATTTAACGAAAAAATTAATTCAGGGACTAAATTGATAGATGTGAATATAATTTAGGGACCTTTTAGTTGATTTTAATAGTTTAGGGACTAAGTTGGTAAGAGAATAATAGTTCAGAAACTAAATTAACTGATTACTCTATGTTAATAGTTTGCCAAGTTTTTTACTCATAATACTTAAAATACACGTGAATCATTATACGAGTATTCTTTTCGGTATATGAATTGTTAATGGAAGAATATAAATTGATTTTGGATTAGTTTCTTTCATTTTTTTTAACTATTTTTTTCTTTCATTTTTTTAAACTAAAAAATATACTTATAAGTTATAACTATATTGTTTTATTGAAGATAAACATAATCATTGAATAAAGACCAAGAAGATAGTCATTGAATTTCTTGTCACTTCAATATTCGTAGCTCTTTCCCCTTGGTCAAAAAATAAACTGTTTTTTTTGGTACATGGTCAAAAAAAAACTTTATAGTATCTATCTACTAATGGGTTCACAAATATGGTCGGTCCCATTCCAATTACCAATATTTGATAAAATTTGACGGAATATTTAGTGAATTTCTTTTTAGTAAAATAGGTTAAAACCTATGAAGCACGGACTCTGACACGGACACCGCGATACGACACGACACGGACACTTCGATACCGCTAATGTAAAAATTATACAACACCGACACCGCTACATATTTATAAAAAATACAAGTTTAGAATTAAAAATATTTACATATGCATTTAAGTTGAATAAATTTTTCAATAAAAAAAGTTTTAAAATAATATACGATAGTATATTTGATATTTACTCATCCAACTACTATCGAAAAACTAAAAATAATGTAATCAAAATGTAATATCTTTAATCCCTCATTGATCAATATTATTATATCGACACATCTTTAATCGTTGTATATTTGTCTGAGAAAAGTAGAAGTAAATAAAAAACATAAAATTTGAAAACTTACTCCGACACATTTGTACGAGTGTCTTATAGGTGTCGGACACCGATTTAAGGAGTATCGGAATAAAGGAAAAATTGTTTTTTTGGACACCTCTCCGACACGTTTGTAGGAGTGTCGTACGGGTGTCATACGAGTGTCGGACACCGCGACACGTCTAATCATAGAGGTGTCGGTGCTTCATAGGTTAAAACCATCATCATCACGCCGTGGATTCATACGCCATTTTCATCAAACATATTTAGGTACCATCATGATTATTTACTCAATCAAAAACTATGCATAAAAAACTTTGAAGTAGCAAAGTATTACAAAATAAAAAAGAGAATGGTGCATGACATTTATCTCAAGTGATTGAATTTATACAAACAAGTAGACTCAGTTACATAAACAAGAAATCCATCAATAAAAGTAAATTCCGACTAAAAAAGCTCTTAATTATTTTTAGAATCAGATTGCAATTTCAGCAATCTAGCAACAATAGACTTATTCTGAAGTTTACTGGGGATTAGGGGGACGACTATTTGCAGCAGAGACCCTGGAACCCCACTCAAGCAACTCTTTGCTTGTGTCATCCTTGTGAACAATCACTTCAATGAAGCATAAGCTATCTTTCTTTGGTCCTGTTGCTGTGGCAATTGCTTCCACTAGCTCCTCTTCACAGAATACCTGAAAATAAAGCATGCATGAATCAGCACTTAATGGATCCATATGTTACATGAGTTTGAGGAATATATATTACAATGTCAAGAGACTCACCTTGGTAGTCCAACATTTTCCTTCGCCGTTGTGAATTGCATCAATCAATCCAGTGTAATTCCAGTTCTTGATAACATTGTATGGTCCATCATGAATTTCAACCTCAATGGTGTATCCACCATTGTTTATTAGGAAGATAATGGTTTTCTGACCGCATCGCAGCATTGTTGACACATCCTGTGCAGTTACCTGCAAAACATTTAAGATAAGAAACCAGATTCAAGAATAAATCAAATGTTGAATGAAAAACTCATACTTTAATAGTTATGCAGGACAAACCTGAAAGCTTCCATCACCAATGCAAGCAATAACTCGCTTCTCGGGGACCGCTTGTGCATAGCCAAGAGTTGCACCAACAGACCATCCAATTGAGCCATATTGCATTTGGAACTCATACCTGTCAACAAGATTTTATCAGCACAATACACAAACATGATTGTTTTTGGTGAAAAATACAACAAAGCACATTTTCTCAACACTTACCCACATCCCTCAGGCAATTTCAACTTTTGGCAGTTAAACCATGAGTCCCCTGTCTCGGCAATCACAGCTGTTTCACCGGACAACATCTGTTGTATATGTTGGAACATAACATTAACCCTCAAAGGTTCTTTTGGAGCAGACTTCAAAGGTTTACCATCTGGAACAAATATCCTATGGTAATTTTCATAAGCAGCATTGTTGTGTTTGAGACGTTTTGCAAGTGCCTTTAGGAAATCCTTCATCAAAATACATCCAAATGCAGGTCCATTAGCAATCACAACACGGTCGGGCTGTACAATAATCGCCTTCTCTTTCTTGAGAAGAAGAGAATACCCAACAGAACTGTAGTCATTAAAAATGGGACCAGCGAACAAGTATGCATCAGCAGATTCCACAATCTCGGCACAAAATGCGGTACTCACAGCACCCCAATAAGTTCCAATGAAATGGGGATGATGCTCAGGAACCATCCCTTTAGCTGATGGCATTACAGCAAGTGCGTAACCACTCGCATCAGCCAGTTCAACAAAGGAATCAGATGCTTTTGCTACCCTCAGTTTAGGACCACCAACTAGTACAGGTTTCACTGCTTTATTAAGAAAATCTGCTGCTGCTTCAACTGCTGCTTCCAACCCCATGTGGTTACTCAATCTAGAAAACACCCAAAGCAACAAAAAAACAAAAATTAGATAAAAGAACAATCACCCACATTTCAAATTAATGGTTCCTCCACAAAAGTCAACAATTAACTGTATGTTTAGGTGAATGCTTGCCAAACATGATTTTCAACAAACTTGCATGTTTGGATTAGCAGTGAGTTTGGTGAAATCACAATGACACGCTGACACCATGATTTTGATTTGATCTCCATAGTGTAGTTTTTGCTAAAACCGTAGTGGTTCACTGTGATTCTGTCAAACACACGGCTAAGTTTGGTGTAAACTTTTCAACTTAACACAAAAAGTCAGTTACATCATATGATTTCTATGTGAAACCAAGTACACTGAAAGAAGGACTTACTTAGGAGCAAGTGAAAAAGGGACAGGATCACGACTGAAAGTAGGATGAGGAATAGCAGGCAAGTTACATCCAATGCTAATGTAAACAGGCTTGCTCTCTTTGAGTGCAGTTGAAATTGCTGTATCAATCAACTCATGTGCATCTTCCAAGTTATTCACCACAGCCTATTATCAAATCAAATCAAATCAATCACCAAAACTCATTTAACAACAAATGAGTAACGTCATGTTTGGAATTTATACGGTGAGTTTGACAGAATCACAATCCGCTACCTAAAATTAAATAATTTTAGGAAAATCTACAATTTAGAACTTCGTGATTTTGTTAAACTCACTGCAAACATAACACTAACTGAACTCATCAACAACTTGATAAACACAATTAATACAACAAAACAAAATTAGTATCAAACAAATCACAAATCAAACCAAAAGCTAAAATATACTAATTTAGTAATTAGTACTAACCTGAAAGCAAGTAACAGTTTGAAAACACCTCAATTCTTGAGTAAAATCAGGTATACCAATAGTATGATGAAGAATTCTGTTAGTTCCATAATCATTGGAATTAGGTCCACCGACAATACAAATAAGCGGCAAATTCTCACTATAAGCACCAGCAATAGCATTAAGAACACTCAAACCACCAACGGTGAACGTAACAACACAAGCTCCGACGCCACGTGATCGAGCGTAACCGTCGGCAGCGTAACCAGCGTTAAGCTCGTTACAGCAACCGATTAAGTTAAGCTCCGGTTCAGCTATGAGATGATCGAGAAGTGTAAGGTTGAAGTCGCCGGGAACAGAGAAGACGTCGGTGACGCCGATTTGAACTAGTCGCCGTGCTAAGTGACGGCCGAGAGTAGCGTCGCATGATGAGAGGGGAGTTGATGGAATCGACGGTTGGATCGGAGCTGTGCTGTTTGCTGTTTTGCATGAAACGATGTCGTTGCTTGTTGGTTTGGTTGAGTCCATAGAACCTAACATTGTGTCCATTTTTGTGTAGTTGATGTGAAAAGCTTAGTTTGGTGTTAAAAAGAAAAGGTGTGAAGTTTATTTTCTTTCTTTGTTGATGTTGAAATTGAAAGGTTTGAATTGTTTGTGAAATGGGAAGAAACTAAAAGGTGCTATTTATGTGTTGTGATAATGAGAAAGTGAGAGAGTGGAAAGTGGTTTGCTCAAGAAAGAGAATAGAAAGTGGTTATGAGTAAGACCGTGGGAGGTACAAAGGAAATGGAAAATGAACACCTGTATTGAAGAAGATACCAGGGGCGGTTTCTTCTGAATTGTTTTGATTTGTTAACTTTATTGTTGCTTTTTTCTTTGTTTATTTTAGAAATATCAATAATGAAAGACCAATGAGGCTTGCTTATGTTTCTTGTTAAGCAAACAAATAGTGCTTACTCGTTTCTAAATCGAAAATGCTATTTAGTAAGAATTTTTTGATGCAGAATAATCTTATATATCAATTTTTTATTGGTCAAACTATAATCACTCTCTCTCTCATGTATGGTTAGTCAATTTTTTTTTTTTTGAAGGATGGTTAATCAATTTTTAATTGGTCAAATTTCCTTATTCTATAGATTATTCTCTTTCTTATACAAATTTTTCTTATTATATAGCATAACTCTTTCTAAATATATATTTTAAGGATTTGCTACCTAATTAGGAAGTTAAAGTGAATTATAAAATAGTTAAAAACTTATGAAAAAGGGTCTTATAAATAAGAGCATTTTCGATGAGATATTTAAACAAGTTTTATAAGTTAATGAGTCGTATTATATATATATATATATATATATATGATTCTTCTTGTATGATTTAAAGGATAGTTTAATGGTTTTCGTGAACATAGTTCGGTAGATGTAAACATTGTATCTATGATGTATGGATACAACATTTGAGGGAGAGTACTAGTGTCGAGTACGTACATGTATCAGTATCGAGTATATATTTGTACCTTAATTTATAACCATACACGTTCATTAATTTTTCAAAAATTGTCGTACTTTGTATCCGGTATCGTACCCGCACCTCGGCAAGATAGCATTGTATTATATATGTTGATTAAAATTTAAAGAGAAATGCTATCCTCAAACTCTCTAACAAACTCTTTTTAACACACCCTCAAATATAAAGCCACGTTGCCCTCTCTTTTTTACTTTATTTTTTAATTTTTATGAATTTAACTACTCACACGTTGTAACCCACAATTCCGCAAAAATAGTCTCTTTCCCTTGGCGCCATTGTGAATTCTTCTTGCCGCTACACAAATTGCAAGTTGTTCTTTCCTCGGTCAAAAAATTGTTGATGCTACCATCCCCTGTTTCGATGCAAACCAACATATGCAAATCTTATATTTCAATTCACTACTACTTACTTCACTCTGTTATTATCTCATAAAGTAAGTTGAGATAAATTACTAGTTAGTCTAGAACTCTATGGCAATATATATGTGGCTTGTAGACAATCAGTTTTAGCATCTAATTTTCTATTGCAATTAATATATTTTTTTCCTGAAACACAAATATTGATAATCTTTGTTACCCACCGCTACGTATCAACTTTATCTTAAATTTATTCTTTTTCATTTGGCATACTATGATTAGTTATTTTAGTTTTGAGTAATATATGGCTACTGTTGGGACAATGTGATAATTTTGGGAGAAATTAGAGAGAATAGAACGAGAGAATTGAGACGAGAATTAAGAAAAAGAGTTGATTGCATTCATCCACATGGGGCAAAGGTATTTATATACAAAATGGGGCTTGCTTCACTGCCAAGCGATCGTATATTAACTACCTAAGACAAAACAAAAAAAACTATAACAAACTAACTATCTATTACTAGCTTCAGAAACTTTCTCAACTTCTGAAGCTCTGCAACTTCTGAGGCTCTGCTCAGCTTCTGAGGCACTAGAACTTCTGAACCTCTGCTCAGCTTCTGAAGCACTACAACTTCTGAAGCTCTGCTCAGCTTCTGAAGCACTACAACTTCTGAAGCTCTGCTCAGCTTCTGAAGCACTACAACTTCTGAAGCTCTGTAACTTCTGAAGCTCTGCTCAGCTTCTGAAGCTCTGTAGCTTCTGAAGCTCTGCAATTTCTGAAGCTCTGTAGCTTCTGAAGCTCTGCTCAGCTTCTGAAGCTCTGCTCAGCTTCTGAAGCTTCTCCAACTTCTGAAGCTTTGTTTTCTCGAAAACATGACTTACTAATTCAACACACCTCCTAAGGCATGTTTTCCAAAGCATTCATTCCTATAAGCTTCTTCAGAGTGTCAAACCTTGCCTTTGCCATAGGTTTGGTTAGAATATCTGCAAGTTGAATCTCAGTATTGCAGTATTCCATCTCAAGCTTATCTTTGTTCACTTGATCTCTCAAAAAGTGAAACCTCCTCTCAATGTGCTTACTTCTTCCATGACTAACTGGGTTGTTAGCCAAATCAATTGCTGACTTGTTGTCAACAAGTAGCTTCATCCTTGTTGTCTCTACTGCCTTCAATTCAGCGAGCAACATCTCAATCCAATTTGCTTGACAAGCTGCAAATGAAGCTGCCACATACTCAGCTTCACATGATGACAATGCCACTATCCCTTGCTTCTTAGAACACCAAGAGATTGGTGCATTACCTATCATGAACAGGTATCCTGCAGTACTCTTCCTGTCATCTTGATCTCCTCCCCAATCTGAGTAACCATAAGCCATTAGCTTCTTGCTACTGTTCCTTTGGTTTGGAATTAAAATGCCATGATCAATGGTTCCTTTCACATATCTAAGGACCCTCTTTGCAGCAGTCAAGTGATTCATCCTTGGTTGATCCATAAATCTGCTCAGCAGACCAATACCATGACATAAATCAATTCTAGTATTGCACAAGTACCTCAATGATCCTATGATCTGTCTGTACAGTGTTGAATCAACCAACTCATCCTCAGTATTCTTGCTCAGCTTCACACCTGTTTCCATAGGAGTAATTGCAGGGTTGCAATTGCTCATGTGAAACCTCTTCAATATGTCAATGACATATTTCTTCTGATGCAAGAAATAGCCTCTATCTGTTTTCACAAATTCCATGCCAAGGAAATATGATAGCTCTCCCAGATCAGTCATCTCAAACTCCTTCATTATGTCTGCTTTGAATCTCTCTAGCACAGCTTTGTTTGATCCTGTGATCAACAAATCATCAACATACAGACACAGTATTATAATCTCATCATGACTTGAGCCTTTCACATATACTCCATGTTCTGATGTGCATCTAGTGAAGCTCAAATTCAGCAGGAAGCTATCAATTCTCTTGTTCCAAGCTCTTGGAGCTTGTTTCAAACCATAGAGAGCTTTGTTCAACTTGTACACTTTCTGTTCTTGACCTTTAATCTCAAATCCTGGTGGCTGCTTCACATATACCTCTTCCTCTAATGGTCCATTCAAAAAGGCAGATTTCACATCAAGCTGGTGCATAGCCCATCCTTTGTAGGTAGCTACTGCAACAACTAGCCTAATTGTCTCTAGCCTTGCCACAGGTGCAAACACTTCATTAAAGTCAAGTCCAGGCTTCTGAAGAAAACCCTTAGCTACTAACCTTGCTTTGTACTTAGCAATTTCACCACTTGGTTTCATCTTCAGCTTGAAAACCCATTTCACATCAATAGGTCTCTTGTTTACAGCTTTGTTCATCAATGTCCAGGTGTTATTCTTCTCAATTGACTTCAGCTCCTCTTTCATAGCATTCAACCAATTTGAATCTTTCAAAGCTTCACTTAGAGTCACCGGTTCCAACTCTGCAATCATTGCTTCATTGACCAGTTCTCCATCTTCAGTGATTGCTTGATCAGGAAACACATCATACTCATTCAACCTTATTGACTGTACCCTTTCTCTGGTTGATCTTCTCAACTGTTGATTAGGTGCAGCATTAGGTTGATCATCTTCAACTTCTATCTCCTCTTGATTTGTTTCTTCAAGCATGAGTCTTCTGTTGAGCATTGAGCCTTCAGCACTTGTGCCTTCAGCACTTGTGCCTTCAGTCCAATCCCAACCCTTTGATTCATCAAACCTGATATCTCTGCTAATCACAACTTTGTTATCTCTAGGTGAGTACAATTTGTAAGCACCAGTGGGATGATAACCTAACAATATCATTGTCTGACTTCTATCATCAAGTTTTCTTCTAACTTGATCAGGAACATGTTTGAAGCAAAGTGAGCCAAATATTCTAAAATGACTAACACTTGGTTTCAAACCTGTCCAAGCTTCATGAGGAGTCTTGTCTTGTAACCTCTTTGTAGGACTTCTATTGATGATGTAAACTGCTGTAGAGACTGCTTCACCCCAAAACTTATGAGGCATATGCTTAGCTTTAAGCATACTTCTGGCCATGTTCATGATGCTTCTATTTTTCCTCTCAGCTACACCATTGTGTTGAGGGGTGTAGGGTGCAATGACTTCATGCTCTATACCTTCATCTTCACAGAATTTTGCAAATTCATGTGAAGTGTATTCACCACCTCCATCAGTTCTCAATTTCTTAACACTAAATCCACTTTGATTTTCAACTAGTGTCTTAAATTTCTTGAACTTGGTAAATACATCACTTTTCTTTTCGATAAGGTAGAGCCAAACATGCCTAGTACAATCATCTATGAATGTCAGAAAATAGTTGTTACCTCCAATGGATTTCACCTCAAATGGACCACACACATCTGAGTACACCATTCCTAGCTTCTGAGTTGATTTCATAGGTAATTCATTCTTGAATGAATTTCTGGCCTGCTTTGCTGCACAGCACTCTTCACACATTTCACTTGGTGCTCTGATCTGAGGCAAGCCATGAACCATCTTCTTGGAATTCAACATGCTTAAACTTTTGAAGTTTAAGTGTCCAAACCTGTGGTGCCATATCCAATTCTCTTCTGAACTAGTGACTGAGGCTAAGCACTTGAAATCAATCACATTGATTTCAACCTTAAAGGTTCTATTGCTTGACAATGGAGCTCTTAGGATTAACCTACTTTTAGCATCATGAATCTTCAATTCTTTATTAGCCATTGTCACTGTATAATCCTTTTCAAGTAATTGACCAAGACTAATCAAATTACTTGTTATAGAAGGAACATACAATACCTCATTAATGAAGGATTCCTGACCATCTTTTCTCTGCACAAGAATTGTCCCCATACCTTCACTAGTGATCTGGCTGCTATTAGCAAACTTGATATTCCGTCTCACTGAATAATCAAGCTTCAAGAACCACTTCTTGTTGCCAGTCATGTGATTGCTACAGCCAGTGTCAAGATACCACAAGTTGGATTTATCAGCATCAGTGTTTGTAGTTGTCATGAGCAGGGAATCATCAGAGTCACTACCATTTCCCTTTGCCAATTGAGCTTCATCCTTGTCACTTCTCTCAACTTTCTTAGAGTGACACTCTCTAGCATAATGGCCAAGCTTCTGACAATTATAACACTTCACATCCTTCTTATCAATCTTTTTCTTTGAACCTTTCTTGTTACCTTTGCTAGACTCTGAATCTTTAAGGTTCTTGCCATCATTCTCTGAATCTTCTTTCTTTTTCTTGTTTTTCCCTTTGGAACCTTTCTGAAACTTTGCCTGCAAAGCTTGATCAATAGCTTTATTTGAGCTCCTCTGCTTGACTCTCAGTTCATGTGCCTCCAATGAAGCTTGGAGCTCCTCTATCTTCATAGTGGCCAAATCCTTTGATTCTTCTATTGCTACTACTATGTGATCAAATTTCTCAGTCAAGGTTCTCAAAACCTTCTCAATCTTGGACCTCTCTGACAAAGCTTCACCATTTGACTTCATCAAATTAGTGATACTCAACATTCTTGAAAGATACTCAGCTATCGTTTCTTGATCATTCATCACCAACATTTCATATTGTCTCCTCAGAGCTTGCAGCTTGATACCCTTCAGTTTTTCATCACCTCCATAAATCTTTTTCAATGTATCCCAAGCACCTTTAGAAGACTCTTCCTCAATGATCTTCTCAAAGATATTAGGATCCACACACTGATGTATGATGAACAGACCTTTTGCATCCTTTTTCTTCAACTCGCGATGCAAGGCTCTTGCTGCTTCATCAGCATTTGCAGCCAAGTCTGGTACTCCATCATTAACAGTTTCAAGAACATCTTGAAACCTGAAAATGACCTTCATCTGCGCACACCAACGATCATAGTTTTCACCTTTGAAAACTGGAAGATTTGCAGGAAATTGTGATGAGGTTGTGCCATTGTTCGCCATTGTTTCTTGATCAAAGAATCAATGCAAAACGTGAATCACAACCGGGCTCTGTTATACCAATTTGTTGGGACAATGTGATAATTTTGGGAGAAATTAGAGAGAATAGAACGAGAGAATTGAGACGAGAATTAAGAAAAAGAGTTGATTGCATTCATCCACATGGGGCAAAGGTATTTATATACAAAATGGGGCTTGCTTCACTGCCAAGCGATCGTATATTAACTACCTAAGACAAAACAAAAAAAACTATAACAAACTAACTATCTATTACTAGCTTCAGAAACTTTCTCAACTTCTGAAGCTCTGCAACTTCTGAGGCTCTGCTCAGCTTCTGAGGCACTAGAACTTCTGAACCTCTGCTCAGCTTCTGAAGCACTACAACTTCTGAAGCTCTGCTCAGCTTCTGAAGCACTACAACTTCTGAAGCTCTGCTCAGCTTCTGAAGCACTACAACTTCTGAAGCTCTGTAACTTCTGAAGCTCTGCTCAGCTTCTGAAGCTCTGTAGCTTCTGAAGCTCTGCAATTTCTGAAGCTCTGTAGCTTCTGAAGCTCTGCTCAGCTTCTGAAGCTCTGCTCAGCTTCTGAAGCTTCTCCAACTTCTGAAGCTTTGTTTTCTCGAAAACATGACTTACTAATTCAACAGCTACTTGTTTTATATATCTAGTTTATTATTTGAAGTATAGGAATTCATGGAAGTTGGTGATGGAAACGGTGAGCATGTTGTTGATGGAATTGAAGAGCAAACTTTCAATGAAACCGCCGACAATGATTCATGTGCTGTTGACTCAGAGGTTGATGGTAAAGAACCATACACTGGAATGAAATTTGGTTCACAAGAAAATGCTTATTCATTCTACAGTGATTATGCTAAAATTGTCGGGTTTGGAATATCAACTAAACATAGTCGTCGTTCGAAAGTTTCGAGACAGTTTATCGATGTGACTTATGCTTGCACAAGATATGGGAAGAAGCGGGAATCCATTGCACAAAATCCTCGTCCTTGTTTGAAAGTGGAATGCGAAGCTAGCTTACGTATAAAAAGAAATTGTGATGGAAACTGGATTGTTCACAATTTCATTAAAGACCATAATCATGAACTTTTTCCTGCATATGCACATTATTTTCCTTGTCACAGAGGAATCAATAAAGCTCAAAAGCATTATATTGAAACTTTGCAACATGCTGGAGTGAGAACCAGCCAAATTTATGATGCAATGGCCAAACAACATGGAGGATATGAAAACATTGGTTGCTTGGAGAAAGATATCAGAAATCATTTAGATAAAGGTCGACGCTTAGCTTTAGAATCAGGAGATGCAAATGCAATGTTGGAGTGTTTTATCTACATGCAGGAAGAAAACTCAAGATTCTTTTATGCAATTGATTTAGATGACGAAGATCGTATAAAAAATGTATTTTGGGTGGATGCAAAAGGTAGAGATGACTATCAAGTGTTTGGAGATGTGATTTCATTTGATACTACATACATCACAAATAAGTACAAAATGCCATTTGCTCCTTTTATTGGTGTAAATAATCACTTTCAATCAAGGTTACTTGGTTGTGCATTACTCTCAGATGAGTCCACACATACTTTCACATGGTTGATGAAAACATGGCTTAGAGCAATGGGTGGAAAGCCTCCGAATGCAATTATAACTGATCAAGATAGAGCAATGAAAGCAGCTATTAAAGAGGTATTTCCTAATACTCGACATCGCTTTTGTCTTTGGCATATACTTCGTAAGGTGCCCGAGAAGCTTAGTCATGTATTGAGTAAACATAGAGACTTCAAGATATATTTCGACATATGCATTTATAAGTCTTGGTCAAAACAACAATTTGAATATTCATGGCATGAAATGGTAGAAAAATTTCAACTATCGGGAGATGTGTGGATTCACTCTTTATATGAAGAACGTGAACATTGGGTTCCTGTTTACATGAAAGATACTTTTTTTGGTGGCTTGTCAACTACTCAGAGATCAGAGAGCATTAATTCTTTCTTTGACAAATATGTATGTAAGAAAACTACATTAAGGGAATTTGTTGAAAAATATAAGGTTGCTTTACAAGATAGAGAAGAAGCGGAAATGCAAGCCGATTTTAATACATGGCACAAACAACCTGTTCTTAGGACTCCATCGCCTTTTGAGAAGCAAATGTCAATGATTTATACACATGAAGTCTTCAAGAAATTTCAAGTTGAAATTTTGGGATTATCTGGCTGTCATATTGTGAAAGAGCATAAAGATAATCAAGTTACCACTTTTGAAATCTTTGACTTTCAGAAAAATGAAGAGTTTGTTGTAGAGTGTGATGTCTTGAAAGAGGAGATATCATGCATATGTCACTTGTTTGAGTATAATGGATATCTTTGTAGACATTCATTAATGGCACTCCAAGCTGTTGGTGTATTTGTTGTCCCGCAACATTATATATTGAGAAGATGGACCAAAGATGTTAGAAGCAAGCATCACAAAAGAAAAATGAAAGAAGATGTTTGTTCTAGTAAGGAAAGATATGATCATTTGTATCAAAATGCTATAGAATTTCTTGAGGAAGGATCATTAAGTTTCGAGAGTTATGATTTTGCATGCCATGCACTTGAAGAGGCCCTAAAACAATGTGTAATTATCAATCAATCTTTGAAAATAGACAAGGAAAAAGTTAGTCATGACAATTTACAGGAGAAGCCACTACGTGATCCTCAAGAAAAAAAAACAAAAGGTGCTCCAAGAAGAATTAAGAGTGGAATAGAAAAAAGTCGTAAAAGAACATCTAAAGATAAAACAAAAAAGGTTAGAATATTTCCACCTATCAAAATTTCTACAATGATCTTATTTTAACATGATTTCTCATTGTTATATATTTGTTGTGATTTTAAGTGATTTGAAGTATGTTATTGTTGAAAGTGAAACAATAGATACCTCAAATGGTGAAGTGACAGTTGCATTAACAAAAATGTTATGACACATATACTTAGTTGATTTAATGTTTTGGCTAGTAGATACATTTTGAATTTCACCTAATTGTCTTTCTTTTCTCATTTTCACAGGCAAATCAAGAGGGTTCGAGGAGTTGATGAAGTTGTTTTAGAGATTTGTTTTGTAGGTTTTTTTGTTGGATTTTTATGCAAACTGATGTTTTACTAGATTGGTAGTGCTGATTTTATAATCAGCTAGATCTCTTCACGAACCATATATCTTTTCTTATATACTTCTTAATTAATGTAAAGAGCTATTAGTTTATATTCAAATACTATTTGCAGTGGCAGTTTGCATTCAAGACACTAGTTTTAATCCACGAGTGGTTGATAATTGTGTCTTGATCAACTTGTTTGGTTTAACAATCATTCAAGTATTTAAAATATACGAATGATTTACATTTGTTTTTTAGTTACTATACTTTTAAATTAAATAATGTCACTTTGCAGGATTGTCAGAAGACTATAGACTAGATATTGTTGGCGGTGTGAGATTTCGTGCAACGCTGCAAGCAAGCGGTTATATTCAAATAAAAAAATAAATATTAATTACTTTTTTAAATTGGTCAACCGGTAACTAAAATTGCTATCACTAAAAAAAAGGGCCACGTGGCTTTATATTTGAGTGTGTTAGAAGAGTTTGTCAGGGAGTTTGAGGATAGCATTTCTCAAATTTAAATATAGAATTTTTTATTTATTGATCTCAATTGCTGAAGTTTTAACTCATAAATAATGTATACACAAATATATTTTATTGTTAAAATACCCTTCAATTAATAAAGTTTTTATATGGTGGTAGAGATGTGTTCTTTAGAGTGGGAGTAGGGATGTCAATGGATATCCATGAACTTGGATAGTGTAATATCCGTGTCGTCTTATTTGATAAATATGATATTCATGTCTTCTCTATATCTGTGTGTATATTCGTTAAGCAGGTAATCCACAAATATTGAGATATCCGCAAATATTAACAAATATCTATGGATGACATTTCTTATAAAAAAAACTAATTATTGAGAAAAAAATTAGTTTTTTGTTAAAGACAAAATATTAACACATAATATTCCTACATTTTGCTCTCTCTTTTTTTAAAAAAAAATTGCAAAAGGAAATTTTATTAAAAAGTAGAGGAGGGATACATAAGAATCTAAAAAGTTTTTCATCAAAAATGAAAAAAATATGAAAAGTTTTTCCTAAAAAATTAAAGGAAAATGCTAAACAGTGCACCCGATGCACTAATTAAGCATATTAATATAGAAATATTATATTGAAACTTGTTTATTTAATGTAAAAAGTTGTCTTTTTAGCATTAACTTTATCTTTTTATTTCCGTTTTTAGTATGTTTAACTAGTGGACCGGGTGCACCGTTTAGCATGACCCACATAAAATATACGGATACTATTTTTTTTATACAAGAAAATACTATAAATTATATTTAAGTAGAGATATTTAAATAACTTTACTAATTATTTAGCGGATATGAATATCTACGGACGCGAATAGTATAAACCTGCACCTGTAGGCGGAAAGGGAGGCTTACTAGCTATTGACTTTACAGCAGCATGTCCCTGGAGGATGTTGAGGATCTTATTTGGCTCTAACGGGTTCGAGTCAACTCAGCATTCTTTCACTGACTGCAGGCTGCAACATATTTGCCTCTCTTTGGATTCAGAGTTATCGGGCATATGTCATGATGCAAATTGTGCTGATTTTCTTCAATCTTCTTCTTTTTTCTTGTGCTTCAACAAATCTTGTAAAGATTCTTTTTCTCTTTATTTCTTGCATAAAAACATATAAAATACTACTTAAATATGGCTTGAAATGTGGTTAGAACATAGTAATGACGTGAAGTCATCATATATCCATGTCTTATTTGTTGGAAAATGTCAAACTCCACTCCTGTGGTTGAAGGCACAAAACATTACTCTCATTTCAAATTATCACAGATGGTGGTCGAACTCGCTTACTTGTATGCAGGGGCGAAGCTGGAGCCCGGCCAGCCTGGGCACGTGCCCGGGCTCGACCCGATCGATTTTTTTTTGGAATAAAAAAAATATGTGTTTAATCGTTTCACCGTTTCTAAAAAACACGCTCTCTGAAAAACAAAATACGTGTTTCACCGTTTCACTACAACGCACCTCTCTCTTCCAAATCCGTCGCCGCTGGCGGCACATCAGCCGGAATCAGAGATTCCTCACCGTCTCACACTCACAGTCACACTTTTCTTGCTAGCTCACACCTCACACGCACGCAACAAGGTAAGTTAAAATCAGTGTATGATTTGATTTTTTTAGGGTTTTGATTTTTTGCCCTTTGTTGATTTTGTTTGTGTTTGTTTGTTGATGAGTAATGAATGTGATGATTTTGCTTCTATTTGTTGAATGAGTTGATACAATGTTAGGGTTTTGATTTTGTTTGTGAGTTTAATTTTTTTTCCCTTTGTTGATTTTGTTTGTTTGTTTGTTAATGTTTAATGAATGAGTTGATTTTGATTCTATTTGTTGAATGAGTTGATACAATGTTAGGGTTTTGATTTTGTTTGTGAGTTTCTATTTGGAACTTTGATTATGTTAATTGTGTTGATTTTGACAATTTGAGTTCAATTTGAGTTGATTTTGGAAGAGTAGTATTGATTGGCTTGTTTCTATTGAGTATAACATTTTGTTTTTGTCAAGTAGTCTAGTGGCTAGAATTTCACCATTAAAGATGAATAGGCGGGAGTACTAGAGTTCGAATCCCGATCCCTGCAATAATTTGCAATATCCTTGCCAATTGAGCTATACTCACAGGGACGAATATAACATTTTATTCTAACGAGAATCGTAATTGTTCATAGCACATATATTGAAATTATTTACTTCCGTTAATTGTTCATAGCTCATATATGACAATATGTGAAGCTTCAGGTGAACTAGTGATTGTATTTGTACTTAATTGAAGTTTCTCTTTACAACATGAACTTCATTCAAATTAGCATCATGAACTTCAACAGGATTTTTATATACAACATGATTATTAATTTTGCATCATTTAATTTCAGAGATGAGGAGGTTTTTGGTTCCTAAAGTAAGTATTGAGAATGTGAATATTGTGCAACTGGAAGCCGAAGTAGAAGAACTATCACCTAATGTGGCCAATGAGTTTAATTTAAATGAGATTGTGCGTGATTCAGGTCGTAGAAAACAAATTCATGAGTATGATTTGAATATTCAAGACCAATTGAGGAGGGCATATATATTGAAAGGTCCAACGCAACCAATTTTGGAAAGATTTCCTCGTACTAAATTTTGAAGTGGTTCAAGAATAACTTTCTTTTAATTTTTGTCGCATGTGAATTTAGCACACTATTTATATAATTTATGCCGCATGTGAATTTTCTATTTGCAGTTAAAATTGTGTCCAGATTCCGTAACATTCCTGACTCCGCCTATGCTTGTATGGACATTGACCGACTCAGTTATTCCTATTGTTTTTTCCTTTGGATGTTTTGTAATTTTTTTTAGTATGTCTTGACGCACCTTATGTTTTGATTAATAATGTATCTCATTTTGCCTTGTTAATAAATAAATAAATAAAATAATAATAAGTAATAAAAAGGATTCTTCCACTATAAGAAAATCGTAATTTACTGGTTGCCATTTGGCAGTAACAAAGTGAGAAAAACGGCCAATAAGTAAAAAATTTAGCACATTTACTGGCGGCCATTATCGGCCGGAAAAAAGGGCGCCGCAAACACTTACTGACGGTCAAAACCGCCGCAAAATAAAGACAAAAATTAACACACATTTATTGGTTGCTTAGGCGGCCGCAAAGTTGTACAATTTTTAAAAAAAAAAAAAATTCACAAAACCGGTATTTGCAAAACCAGTATTCACCAAAAAAAAACAATCAAAATTCACAGATCTATGCAACTTATATCCCTCTGGGTTTTTTTTTTTCTCTTTCTTTTTAGATCTATGCAACTTCCACATCTAGCAATATTGATATCGGTTATTGAGTTTTTTTCACAAAATTCTTCAAAGAGCCGTAGACATTAAACAGAGACAGAATACATAAAGGTTGGAAAAACAAATTAAGCATTTGAGAAGAAAACAAAAATGAAGAGGAAAGAAGAGAAAGAAGAAAGTAAAGGGATTGAAGAGAAAGTTGATTAAGTAAGGTGGCGTTTGAAGAAGAAAGGAGATAGATTTGCGTTTAGAACAAAAGCTCAGAAAGTATCATGGTGGGTGTTCACTTATTTGATGGAGTAGATGATGATTTCAAGCTACACACGAAAGAGAGATAGAGTGGAGTGGTACAATTCTTTCAATTTTTTTTGGAGTAAAGTAAGCTAATTCAAGGGAGTGTCTTGAAACTAGTACAGTATAAGAAATAAATTAAATAATGAAGATAGAGTGAGATTGGTAATGACTACTAGTACAGCTGTAAAACTAAAGTATCAAACATTAAACCATACACGTGATTATGCTATCGTCTCATTTTTTTGTGACGGTGTAGTCGGTCAATAAATCCTGGGTGATTTTGTGGCGGCCTAAGCCGCGGGTAAATGGCTATCTCCTTTTAAAAATAATATTTTTAAAGTTTTTGGCTGTTTTATTGCATTTTGTGGTGGTTTAAGTAGCCGATAAATTACTAGCTGCCAAAGCGGCCGATAAATTAATATTAAATTTCTTAAAAAATTGATGTATTTTTGTAGTGTTCTTGTGGTGACACTAACTAACACAACAAGTCATCTCCTACCTGAAGTTGTTTAGATTCTAACCAGCAGAATACAACATTAAATACGTGCAATCAACTAAACCACGCATATTGATCATATTCAAGATTTCATGCTAACTTTGAATCATTTCATCTTTTGTGTGTGAATCACCGCACCTTCTTTTAATAAAGTAAGTATACATCTATTTGACCGACATCTATTTTAACAAACTTCATATCTAAAATAAATTATTCTCATTATAACTAAAATATTGAGATTAATCTATTTTAATCATTTAGGCGAATTTAAGTTCAATGTATAGTATGAATAATTTTTAATCAGATTTTATTTATCTTGCATGTAAACTATGGATTATTATCATATTACTGATATGAAGTTTCAACCATATTTAGCAGGGATAAATTTGTTGGACTTGTTATCCAAAAAAAAAAAATTGTTGGACATATAAAGTGAATAAACTTTTTTTTCATGCGTAATAATTAAAGATCAAACTTTTATTCACTTATTTAATTATTAATTTTCTTACTACTTAGATCAGCTTATTGTTAATAAAGAATTTTTGTTTAATTAAATACTACTCCGTTGATTCAATAGTTCAAAAACATATATTTAGTCATTTACTAGCTTTTTACCCCTTTATTTGGTGTCTTGATTTTGATGTTTGTAGTTTTGACTTTTGTAGTTTTTGAAGAGTGTACATCTAGTATACTTTATTATTTTTTTTTATCTTCTCATTTTAATCTATATATATTTATCTTTTCCATTTAAAAAAGAATCATTTACTAGCTAATAATATGTTTGAAATTTACATCCATTATATTAAAACAAAAATTCATATAAACAGAAAGAACTTTTAAAAACATGGAAAACATTAAAAGTGTTATTTTCTAAATCGTTTGTAATAATTTCTAAATGTAACACATGTAAATAAATAAAAAGATGATATTGAGAAGGAAACAGATCAATGCACAACTTTATTTGAGCCAGTTGATTTCAACACGTATATTAATGCACAACTTTGACGATTAATATTTTTAATTGTATAATAGTAAAAATTATAAAAATTTAATATTTTGAAAATACTCATCGAGATGAATCCAACGACATCTTATATGCTAATATTTATCTTTATTTATTGAGAGAAAAATATGGTCAAAACAAGATATATAAATAATGCAAACATTCTAAATGGCTCAAATAAATTGGGATGAAAGGAGTAATTAAGAAGAATCATAAAATACAAAAATGGTCAAATGTGAGGAGTCAAATTTGTACGTTTGAAATTAAAAAGAACAAAATTGTACGATTAAAAAACTTGGACAATTTATTAGCCTAAATATAATTGAAAGGAAAAGAAAAGGAATCCATAGGTTTAGTGGCCTCATGAACCATGTAATTGACTGGTAGCTACACCCAATGAAACCACAACAGGTAATGAGGCTAGTGGCAACAACTTGTTGGAAAACGACAATTTGATACTAGACGCGCATGTGTATTATTATCATCGGGGTATTGCTAACGAGTGCCCCTGAGGTACTCTTTAAGCATTTCATTTAAAGAAATTTTTATTAAAAAATGAATATTACAATTTTCAATGCGTTGACTTTATACATTTCCATCAAAATTTTATTAAAAACTTGTTATATAAAACTTTAAAGAGTACTTCGAATCGCTCGTTAGCATTTACCTTATTATTATTAATCCCGTCTCGTTGATTCGTTGTTGGGTGACTCTCATGTGCATGTGTACGGTGATGTTCCAAATGGCGACAATTAAAAGCTTGGATTTTGGTTTGTCAAAAAAAAAAAAAGCTTGGATTTTGGGAATTCATGGCCCAAAATTTACTTTTTTGTTAGAAATTAAATCAAGAAACTAGTGGAAGATTGAGAAGCAACTTGAACATAGGCTATGCACTAAAAAACATTTCTATTGGACCTCAAGATTGATGAAGAGGCACCGCCATCCTCTCTTCACCGTTTTGCCATTTTGTTTCCTTAATAGATAATAATTTGTAACTTAGTTGTTAAGATTTCAAGCCTATATAAAGGCATGCTAGTATCCATTGTAACATATCAATTTTGTGAATGAATTACAGTGTTAACAAAATATTCTTCCTCTGTTCTTTATTCTTGTTGTGACAGTGTCTTTGTTTTAAGTTTTTATGTCCCACTGATATAAAATTGGTATCAGAGTAGGTACGATCCTGCAGGTGTTAGTGTCAAAAATAGTTCGAGTGTGTGAGGAACAAAAGAGTTCTCATTATGTTAAAAATTATTGTGAGTATATTCTCAAAGAAATATGGGTACTAATTATAATTTCATTTGGTCCGGTCCTAAATTAAACACAGAGTTAGATTTTGATTATTGGGAGATGTTGATGACAACACATCTTAAAGCTCACAATATTTGGAGCTATGTTGAAACTGGTTTGCAAGATGGAGCAGATGATACTGCTCGTAGAAGGGACCAATTGGCACTCTAACAAATTCACCAAGGTATAGAGTATTCGATGTTTGACAAGATAGCAAATGCCAAAACAGTTAAAGAAGCGTGGGACATACTGAAGCTGTCACGTAAAGGAGTTGAGAAAGTTCAGAAATCAAAATTGCAATCTTTGCGTCGAGAATATGAAAGGTACGAGATGTCTAATTCAGAAACAGTAGAACAATATTTTTCTCGAGTTATAAATCTTGTCAACAAAATGAGAGTATATGGAGAAGACATCCCATATAGCAAAGTGGTGGAGAAAATTCTACGCACCATGCCGATGAAGTTTGATCATGTGGTGACTACGATAATTGAGTCTCACGATACAGACACCTTGTGTGTAGCAGAGTTGCAAGGAAGTATTGAAAACCACGTCAATAGAATATTGGAAAAAACGAAAAAAGTAAAGGAAGAAGCATTGAAAAGTCAAGTCAATCTCAACAATGGTGTTGAATCTAGTCAAATG
The DNA here is from genome assembly GCA_954870985.1 of Trifolium fragiferum. Lineage (NCBI taxonomy): Eukaryota > Viridiplantae > Streptophyta > Magnoliopsida > Fabales > Fabaceae > Trifolium > Trifolium fragiferum. The sequence goes on along the minus strand of OX940793.1, from coordinate 18,234,258 downwards.
GGAGAAGGCAGAGCTCGTGAAAATTTCAACAATGGAGGTCGTGGAAATTTCAGAGGAAGAGGTCGAGGAAGCTTTCGAGGAAGAGGACGTGGCAATTTTGATCAATGGAGAGACAACAACTACAACAATTTCAATCCATCCTATCAAGGAAGAGGTGGAAATAATTTCGGTTCTAGTTTTCGTGGAAGAGGAAGAGGAAACTGTCAACAAGAGAGGACAAATTACAATAGTTTTCATTGTGGAAAGTTTGGACATAAAGCAGCTGATTGGAGACAACGACAACAGGCAAACATGGCAGAAAGTTCTTATCAAAACACTTTAGACATATCGGTTTGTTAATTTAGAATTCAAAGGTTAAAGGGCAAAAACCTCAATTGATTATAGGTCATCCTAAGACATTAGGGATTGATAATCAAATTGAGAGGATTATGTACCAAGACATTGGACATATTTATTTAATTAAATCGAATCGTGAAACTAAGTTCGTAATTTGTTAGCATGCATAGACAATAGTAGTTGGGTGAACCGAAAAGATCCAATCGATTTCTCTCTTGACTTAAGAACCCTAATAATTTGCCGTTATTTTCCAAAGAAACCACTATTCCAAACAAATCCCCCCTTTTAATTTAATTGCAATTTTTACTCGCGTATGATCCCGATTACCGTGATTGATCCACTACAATCTCTGTGGAACGATAAACTTTAATACTTACTTTGACACTTCGTCAAATGGCGCCGTTGCCGGGGATTGTTGATTGAATCAACAAGGCAATCGGAACATACGTAGAGCTATTTTATTTTTATTTAGTATTTTTATTTTTCAGTCATATCTTATAAAAATCCAAAAAAAAAAAGATTTTTTTATTTTTTTTATTTTGATTCTGTTAGAATTTATTTAGGATCTTTAGTTATTTTATTTTATTTTTGGTAGATTTTGTTAAATTTAATTAGATTTTTTATTTTTAGTTAGTAGTAGTAGTTGCTATATTAAAAAAAAAATATTTGATTTCTTTTATATTTATTTAGAATCTTTAGTTATTTGATTTGATTTGATTTTTATTTTTTTTAGATTTTGTTAGATTTTATTTTTTAGATAGTAGTGTTAGTTGCTATAAAAAAAAATTTAAAATTTTTTCTTGTGTACCACAGTTGCTACTAAAGGTATTTGTTGTTTGTTTGCATGCGCAGTAAATCGGACGAAGCACTTAACTACGATCCGGAGATAGAAAAGACAACAAAGGCACTAAGAAAACAAGCACGGCTAGAGCGCGAAGCTGCTCTTGCCGCAACTGTTACTCAAGGACTCAGCGACGGAGAAATCAAGTTCTCGGACTCCGAAACTGAGAATATGGAAGATCCACCACCTCCACCTCCTGAAAGAACGTTGGGGGATTATGGTCAAAGAAACAACGGAGGGAATGCCAATCTTGGATTCCAGCCGATCAATCCGGTATCCTTCGACATCAAGAACACGGTGCTCAACGCTCTGAAAGAGAACCAGTACTCAGGGGCAGACTCGCAATGCCCAAATCTTCATCTTGAGCACTTTTATGAAGCGTGCGGTTATACTGATCCAACAGGTGTGTCTGAATCTGATAAGAAGTTGAGGCTATTCAAGCTTTCTTTAACCGGGAGAGCAAAAGATTGGATAGACACTTTACCTCCCAACACCATTGCAACATGGCATCAGCTCGCGATGAAATTCTTGGAGAGGTATTTTCCTATTCACAAGTTTCTTGAACGAAGGAATAATATCACCACTTTTGAACAAGGGAACTCAGAAACCTTGTATGATGCTTGGGAAAGATTCAAACTTTGTCTGAAAAAGTGACCTAATCATGGGCTTGATAACCACACGCAGATGCAACACTTCACCCAAGGGTTGAGGCCTCAGACTAGAATGTTATTAGATGCATCAGCTGGTGGTTCACCGGAGAACAAGGTGGAAAGTCAAGCGAGAGAGTTGATAGAGAACATGACACAGAATGAGTATCGAGTTCAGAATGACCGGGGAGCTAAAAAGAAGCCAGGAATGCTAGAACTAGATACTGGGACAGCACTCTTGGCTGGCCAAGCCCAAATGAATAAACACATGGAGTCCCTCTTGAAAATTTTTACTAACCAATCTGTTTCGCAGGTACAAGCCAATGCAGCACAAGGGGTAACATGTGACTTTTGTCACCAAAACCATGCAAATGGTGAATGTTTTCCTGCAGGTTCCGAAGAGGTACTCTAATCTTGAGGATACTCTTGCTCAATTCATTAAGGTTACCACATGGCAATTTGAAGCACAAAGCTTAGCCAACAAGAACCATGAATCTTCAATCAAGAACTTGGAGAATCAAATTGGCCAACTGTCAAGGCAATTCTCTGCTGCCCAAAACAATGGTCTTGGAGGTTCCCCAAAAGACAACCCAAGGAATGAAACTTGCAATGCTATCAACTTGAGAAATACAGTAGTTCCTTCCCCGGAGGTTGTAACAAAAAAGAAGGTAGAACCTAGTGATGATGGAGTGAGAGGAAAAGAAGATGTTGAGAGCAAAAACAAAATTGAAACTGGGGGAGAAGTTGAAAAAGAGTGGGAAGTGGTGGAAGTAAGTGAGAGCGATGATACGGAGTTAGTTGAAAATAAGAGGGAGACAATGACTGAGAAAAGTGAGAGAGATAAGGAGAGAACCGCTTTGAGGAGAGAGATCCGTAATTGGAGGAGGCAAGCTAAGGAGGATCTCAGGAACAAGTCGGGTCCTAAAGCAGTGTCTCCATATGCTAGGTTACATTATCCTCCTGCACCAAAGAAAGAAAAAAATCAAGAGAAGGTGAAAACCCAAGAGAACACTTTCCGAAAATTCATGGAGATGTTAAATAGCTTACAAGTTGACATCCCGTTCGCTGAGGTATTGGAGCAAATGCCGTTGTATGCAAAATTCATGAAGGAATTGTTGACTAAGAAGCGGAAGCCTAAGGAAGATGAATCGATATTCATGAATGAGGAGTGTAGTGCCATCATCCAAGCCAAACTCCCACAAAAGAAGAAAGATCCCGGTAGTTTCACTATACCCATTTCTATTGGGAATATGCATGTTGGGAAAGCTTTTTGTGATTTGGGAGCAAATAAACTTGATGCCGCTTAGCATGATGAAGCGCATACTCGGTGCAGTAGCCAAGCCCACAAAAATCAACTCACTCTTGCCGACCGTTCAATCACTTACCCCTATGGAATCTTGGAAGATGTGTTGGTAAGGTGTGCCGAGTTTGTGTTTCCGGCCGACTTTGTGATTCTTGACATGGAGGAGTGTGTGGAAGTCTCAGTTCTGTTGGGAAGACCGTTCTTGGCAACGGGTAGAGCTCTCATTGATGTGGAGATGGGAGATTTAATGTTAAGGCTCAATGATGAAAGTGTGAGTTTCAAAGTGTTTGAAAGCATGAAGCCGTATGACAAGAATAAGCCTCAATGTTTCCAAGTGGAGGCAAGTGAAATTATTGTCAAGGATAGCACTAACGATGAGGCGACTAAGCCTATTTTTCCGGAGATGAAACAACTTCCTCCTCAAATGGAAGTATGTGTTTATAGGTGATAATCCCAAAAATCCAGTCATCATTAGTAGCTCTCTCACTCCCTTGGAAAGAAGAGGAATTGTTGAAAGACTTTCAGCAAGACCAAGATGCCACATGTTTCAAATTGGAAGGTACTATTCCGATTATTTACTCTCATAAAGTGAAGAAGAAAGAAGAGTCCATTCCGGGTGATGTGCCATTGGTGTCCCATGCTCCAACCTTGGAAGAATTAGTCAAGAAGGAGGTCATGAAGCTTGTCGAGACCGGAATGGTGAATCCGGCTCCCACTCTAAAAAAGGTAGCACGTAATGGGGAGAGGCCCAAGAAAGTTCGTCCCAAAGCACGAAAGAAAACTAAAAACAAAGGGAAGAACAAGTGGAAGGAGTTGATGAGTGATCCGATTCTTGAAAAATCATTGAAAGTCGATCATAATGTGACTCCTGTGAGGGAGGAGCAAAAGAGAAACCGTATTGAATCACATGTGAAGTACCCCCCATAACTAGGTTGTTGGTCGTCAAGCATCGAGACGTTAAACAAGCGCATGATCTCTAAGGTCATGGACCGTCAAGCTATTGACGTTAAAAGAGCGCTTCTTGGGAGGCAACCCAATGTTTTTACTTAGTAATTTCTAGTTTTTAATATGCCTTGTTTTGTGTTTGCAGGTTAAGCAAAGGAGTAAAGTCGATTCACGGGATGATTGGTAATGCTTGATTCCTTGAACTTGAGTTTAATTTTGTCTTATATGAATGCTTGGGTCTGTTTGAAAACTTGTGCACTATTTAAAATTGTTTGTACTGAAATATGTGAAGTCTGTTGAGTTAGCATCTAGGATACATGAATATGTGATTTTCTTGTTGATTACCTTGTATGCTTGAATGCTATTAGAAAAGCTGAGGAAATTTTTCAAACATTGACCACTCGATAATTCGGCCAAGCCGTGAGGATTCGAGCCTAAACACTTAAAATTTTTCTTGTTATGAGAGATTCCACAGTTTAGCTAATTCTCTAGAACTTGCTTATGTTCTGTTGATTTATTGATTGCTATAATTTACACACCGAGGCAAGTTGTTTTTTACCTTGAGCCTTTTGAAGCCACCCATTTTAAATGTTATATCCTTCGTTAACCCCCTTGAGCCGAAAGAAAAATGTTATTGTTTGATGAACCAAAAAAATTTCACAAAATGAAACAAAAAAAAAGATGATTTTCTTGGAGTTAAGATGTAACACCCGAGGCTGATGAGGGCGGGGAGTGGTCGCCGGTGCATGAGGCATGACAATGTGCGGCTCTTGGCAGCTTCTAGGCAAAACCGAATCACATCGGAATGAGAGGGATTCTGAGGCTATGCAGGTATGGGACTGCATGGTTGAAGGAAGGCTTATAAGGATTGATTTGAACTACCTATACCAACAAGATGCATCTTCTTTTCGGTAGCTCACTCCATAAGAACTCCACAGTTAAGCGTGCTTGACTTGAAGTAGTCATTGGATGGGTGACCTTCTGGGAAGTTTCCCGGAAAGCGTGCAAGTGAGGACAAAGCTCGCTGAAAAGGCTCGTGTTGGTTTGTGGGGCCAGTCGATCATCCTGAAAGCAGTCTGGGGCTTTACAAATGGTATCAGAGCAGACCTCTCCCAGTACGATGTGGTTCGGGGACGAACCAAGCGGAAGCTGGTGGACATGTAACACCCGAGGCTGATGAGGGCGGGGAGTGGTCGCCGGTGCATGAGGCATGACAATGTGCGGCTCCTGGCAGCTTCTAGGCAAAACCGAATCACATCAGAATGAGAGGGATTCTGAGGCTGTGCAGGTATGGGACTGCATGGTTGAAGGAAGACTTATAAGGATTGATTTGAACTACCTATACCAACAAGATGCATCTTCTTTTCGGTAGCTCACTCCATAAGAACTCCACAGTTAAGCGTGCTTGACTTGGAGTAGTCTTTGGATGGGTGACCTTCTGGGAAATTTCCCGGAAAGTGTGCAAGTGAGGACAAAGCTCGCTGAAAAGGCTCGTGTTGGTTTTTGGGGCCAGTCGGTCATCCTGAAAGCAGTCTGGGGCGTTACATAAGACACTTAACTAATATTTGAGCACATTGTTCATTATAAGTTTGGGGTTGCTTTTGCAATTAACAACTGAATAAGTTTGGGGTGGGGTACTAGAGAACTAAAAAAAAGAACAAAAAAAACATAGAAACGCTTATCAAATAAAAAAAAAAAGAGGCATTTCATAAACCTCTAAAAAAAAAAAAAAAAAGCGTTTTGAAAACAATAATAATAAGTTCTCTAGTATAAATTGCTAAAGTATAGGGGGCAAAAGAAAACAATTCATTTTTAACAAAAAGGTGATCATAGAAACTCCAAGTTTTTCTGCTTACCATCCAAAAACATCCACCCTTAACCTTAGCCCCATTATAACCCAAAAGTCCTCTAAAGGTGTGAAATTGTACGCGTGTCGATTAACATTAGAATGTTTGCAAGCTTATGGTTGAATAGTTATGACTGTGTTGATTGAGTGAAATTTGACCTTATCAAACAGGAGAGAGTGTGAGGGAGTGATATGATTATAGTTTGGTCAATTTTTGTGAAAAGTTCTCTGTTTTTCGATAACAATTTTGTATGCAAGAATATTCATGATAGGAATGATCATAGGAGTGTTTGTTATGATGTTTTGACTTGACTGACTTTGCTGATTGGAATTAAACCGTTGAGATAGTGCCAAGTTTTCTGATAGATACAGGTATTCCTTGAGGACAAGGAAATGTTCAAGTTTGGGGTTGTGATTGAAGGTGTGAAAACACAAGAAGGGGGGTTGAATTGTGTTTTGGTTAGTTTTAAAAACTTCTTCTAAGTTTTGTAACTTATCAGATTTAGCAGCGGAATAACTTTGAACACAAACAACTTATGGTGATGGTGAAAGCAAAACAGAGTAGGAATGAATAAAAACAGAGAGAAGAGAGAAGAGATGAACACAAGAGATTTATACTGGTTCCTCTCACAAACCGAGAGTAGTCCAGTCCCCTTGCACTTCCAAGGGATTTCACTATAATCACACAAGATTACAATTGCTCAAGCCAACAGCAAGAGACTTCCTTTGCTCAAGTAACACAGTACAAGAGACTTCCAAATGCTCAAACTCACAAGCAAGAGACCTAACACAAATAGAAAATACAAAGTTTGAACAACTGATAAACAATATCAGAGTTCTGAGAACAAAATAATACAACTTTAATAACAAGACTATTCTTAGAATTCTTGAAAAGAAAACTAAGGTTCAACAACTGACTAGTCAGAAGTTGAAAACTATTTGTCTTGAATTTTGATATAATTTCAAGTTGTATCTAAGTTAAAAATGCTCTTAGAAAATTTAGCAGAATAACAGCTCTTTTTGTTCTTCGTAAGTATGTTGTCACGTCTTCAAATTCTTCCTCCTTTTATAGATGATGTTGGAGCGTCTTGAATTTGAGCGGACAAAGATGAAAACAGCTACGTAGTACTGTACTAATGTTTTCATTTGAAATGTGCTTATTCAAATCAGGTAAAGATCAAAATCTGAGTCTTGCTTTCGAATATTCGCCTATATCAGGAAAACAAAGATAGTACAATAGTACAAACGTCATTATCATGAGGATAACGGTCTTGAAAGAGATTTCTTGCGCCTCTTCAGTTTTTGCCAAATAGATGATAGTCGTTAATGAGAATAGAATGTTCTTCTGGCGTCCTCTGCTGTTTCATCATCATTAGAATCTTTAGATATGCATTATGCTTCTGATGAGTTTAGCTTCTGGTTGACTTTGACTTGCAACTTCTGATGACTTCAGCTTCTGGTGTCGTCTTCAGAACATGCTTTTTTTCCAACTTCTGGGAACGCTTTTTAGCATAGCAACCAGAACTTCAATTTCTAGTGTAAATAAAATTTTAACTTGTATACCTGCACACTAGAGTAAATTATCAGTATTCCCTATTGTATATTAATACTATTGTTATCATCAAAACTACTTGGGTTATATTAGAACCAACTTTGTTCCAACAATCTCCCCCTTTTTGATTGATGACAAACCAAGTATTAATTTACAATGGTTGTTATTTTAATCACAGGATTGCATCCTTCAGGTTTATGAGTTTTGCAAGCTCCCCCTGAATTCAGTAATGAATGATTAAAATAGTTTTAAAATTTTAATATTGAATCCAGAACTTCAGTATACACTTGACTTCCGGAAGATAGGTTTGCAAGCTTTCTTCTTTGATCAAATCTACCTAAAAGAAAAGTGCAATCTTCTCTTACGTGTATCATGTCTAGAAAGTTCTAATCTCAATAGAAAAATTTCCTTCAAAAAAAAAATGATAACTGATGATATTCAATAACTGAAATTCAATGAAATTAAAAATTATTAATTTGGCTTCAGTTAGTGTTCTTAAATTAATTTACTCTTACTCCCCCTTTTGTCATTAAACAAAAAGAATAAAAAGAAAAAGAAAGAGTCAAGAATAAAAGAAACACGTGACTAAAGAAATAGTCAAGTCAAAAATTCAAAAAATGATAAAAAACCACAAAATAGTTAATGCAAAAACGAAAAACGAGGTAACTCCTACCAACCAAAATGGCTATAAAAGCGCACCAACTCTTTGTCATTTCACTCAACACTTCCATGATATTTCTTCAACAAAATGAGAGAAAATATTTGTGAGAATAGAAGAGTGATTGAAAGAAATGGGTTTAAGAAATTTTCAAAGGAGAACCAGAGAAGGATCGTATCAATGATAGATGCAATCACATGGAATATGATGTCTAAGAAACATCTGAAGACGGTGAAGGGCGTTGCTCCAAAATCAGATGCAAGTTTCTCAGCCATCTTCTGTTCTTAGAAGATCAAAGAGTTCTCCTCATGCAGGAGGAAGAGCAGGAGTCTCTGAAGACAAGCTCCAAGTTTACAAAACAGTAAATTTGTAGCTCGATAGGTTTAGGTTGCAGACTCCAAGGTTGAAGTTTGGGACACTATCCTCTTCAGCTCTCTCCTATCTCATCTTCTTGTAAAAATTTCCTTTTAGGTTGAGGTAGGTTTCTAGATTTATGCAAAAAATTGCTCTTAGAGCAATGATGAAATGCAAAAAATTTAGAAAGAAAAGCAATGATGAAATGCAAAAAGAAAAATTGTAATGCAATTTTATATGAATAAAAATTGAATGCAATTGTGTTTATGCAAAAATGTTTATGCAGCAAATTAGATCTATCTTCTGAACATAATAAAGAAAATAAACCAATATAACACAACCACAATAACATAAAAGCAATATTCAACAATAATTAAAAGATCCAAACAACATAGTTTAAAACAGAACATGATAAAACAGAAAATAAACAAAATAGAAATAGAAATCCTAGGGTTGAGATGGGTTAGAAGGGTTGAGCATCTTGGCTTGAAGTTGTTTCAGAGCTTCTTCTGAAATGAGTTGCAGCCTCTTGAACACATCTTCTGAGTCAACTCTGCCAACCAGATTTGCAGAATCAGAGTCCACTTGAATAATCTTTTCCATCTCTTGAGCATACAAAGTGGAAAACTAATCTACAGCCTTTCTCATAACCAACTTCATCTTCTCATCATAGATCCTCTTGGCTTTTCTAATTCTGGCCTCCTCAACTTTGAATTCAGTGAACTTCTGCCTAGCAATGTTCATGATAAAGTTCCTTTTGTATTGAGAACTATAATCACTCATCATTTGCTTGCACATATCTGAAAGAGCATTACACTCTTCATCCACTTGATCAGGTGAAACAGCAAAAGTAGGCAAATCTTGATGAAATTCCAGAACTCTGTCATTAATGCCAATCAGCACATGTTTAACATCTTCTGGTGTGATGGCTTTTTGAGGTTTAGGGACAGATCATGATGAAGGTTTATTTAGGATAACAGAGGGATGGATGGTGATTTCTTGTTCTGATGGAGGGGGTGTAATAACTTCTTCAAAAGACTTAAGATAGTTATTTTGATCATTTATGAGTTGTGGTGTTTGAGATTTCTGAGGAGAGGGGTTATCTAGTTCCAACTCTAATTGTTGAAGTTTATTTTGAACATGGGCAGGAATGCCAGTTTCAACAGTGGCTTCAACAGGAGAAGAGTGATGATCAGAGAGAGTCTTTTCTGAATCATGGGATCTAGGTGAAACAGGTTGAGCAAACTCATGTACAGGAGATAGAACAGTGATAGAATCCAAATGAGTGCTTTCTTGAGGGATAGCTTCAGAAGTTGCAACCTCTGCATTAACTTCTGATGCTACCTTCTCAACATTCTCCACAGAAGTAGGAGTAGGAGCACCTGTTTCTGTAACCAGGGATAACACATGTTTAGAGAATTTCCTCATAGACTCAGGGGATGGTACAAAGCTAACTACTGGTGTTTCAAGAGAAGCACTAGCAGAAACTTCTTCTATACAGTTGGATTTAGGTTCTAAATCAGAAAGGATTTTAGAAAAAGAGTTTTGAACAAGAACTGTATAGGGGATGTTTTTAGCATGCTTTGGACCATTAATGACATAATCAGGAATATCTTTAATATTGATCTTTTTATAAATACCTTGATTTGCCAACCTCTGCACCAACTCACCCTTAGGAATAGGAGTATCAAGAAATGCATTAGGTTCAGCATCAACTCCACTTTCCCAACTAGTTTCCTCCCAAGCCTTATACAACTCCACTTGCTTTATGGCTTCCTGACCTTCTTCATCCTCATCATCTTCAAGAATCATCCTCTGCTTTCTCTTCCTCTTGGTATTAGTTCTAGTCTTCTTAGTAACTTCTGGAGCAGCAACAACAGCAGGTCCAGAAGCACTAGCTTCCTTATTTGTTTCTAACTCTGCCTCTGTTTGAACAGCAGGCTCTGAGTTCACAGGGGTCTCTTCTACAACAATCTTTTTCTTAGCAATTTCTGATGTGTTCCTGACACCAGAAGTATTTCCAGACTTCTTCTGAGGGGTAGAACTTCTTGCTCTCTTGGGCTTAGATTCTGTTGCTTCTGGCTTCTTACCAGCCTTCCTTTTCTTTTGTTGAGCAGGCAACAGATATCTAGTAGCAAGTCTATCTTCTAACTTCTGATTATCTCCTCCTTCCAGAAGTTTCTTATGCATACCAGCAATGACAGTAACTTCTTCCTTAGAAACAGAAGTAAGAAAGAAGTACTTGTCAGCTTCCTCCTTCTTTGGTTTATACTGAACTTGAGGTGTAATCAAAGGTCCTTGATTCTTCAAAACTTTCTTCACAGTAAAACCATTTATCACAGAGGGATATACATCAATGAAAGATCCATATCCAGGAAAAACAGGCTTTAATGATTGAATCAAGTAACTTCTGTGAAACATGAAGGATATAAATCTGCAGTAATGTGCATTTGTGGTTCCCTTGGATTGACTGTCAGAGATAGCTTTACACATGTGCTCAAAGATAACCTTGGCAAAATCCACCTCAGCCTTTGTTCCTAAATAATATAAAATTGTTTTATAATATTGAGAAACTTGGTTAGATGAACCAACCTTTAGTAACAGAGAGTCACACATGATCTTGTAAATCATTTTGTAGTACGGTTTCATGCCAATGTTGCTCTTGGAAGTAGAGTTTTTGCCATAAATCTCTTCTTGAATGTAATGACAACAATCTTCAGTAGGATAAGGAACAATACCAGAGAATGGTAACTGCGCTGCTTGCCTAATGTGTTCATGTCTGATCCTAATACAGACTCCACCAACCTCTGAGCGAATCTCTTTACCCAGATATTCTTCATTCGGTCTTGAATTGCTGAGAATCACTTCTGCCTTCATCCAGAAGTCCTTCACAATCTCTGGATAGACAGGTCCATTTAAACTGTCTAAGAAGGTTAACAACTTTTGCGCTTCAAACGCTTCTTTGATTCCTTCAACTCCATTTACTCTTATTCCTTCAAAATCAACTGGTCTTTCAATGTAAAGAAATAAGTAGGAAATAGGAAAACCTACTTTATCCGTTGTAAGAACACCAGAAGTAGAGGCTTTAACATCAGCAATAGAAGGTACATTAACATGTTTCTCTCTTGGAGGTTGACTGCGTTTGGTAGATGAAGATGCCATGGATTCTGAGTTTAGGGTTAGGGTTTGCTAATTTGGGGAGAAGAAAGAAATTTCTCTGAGTTGTAGAAGAAATAAAAGTGTAGGTAGTGAGTGCGCAAATGTGTGAATGTGAACAGTTAGTGTATTTAAAAGGAAAAAGCAAAACCGCGCAAAAACGTACTAACTGAAAGGACAGGGGTAATAGAGTAACTTAACAATTAACAAATTGAATTAGAACACAATCATGACTAACCAACTTCTTTCTCTAATAGCAAACAGACACGTGTATTAGAAGCTTAATTAAATATCTGACACGTTAGCAACAACAGTTGAAGAGGTAACTCAACAGTTACTGCCACGTCACGTTCAGAACCACTCATATAAACTTCTGATAGAAATACCAGAAGATGGTTTGTCAAACTTCTGATACACAAGTTCTGACTCCCCCTAACTTCTGATAAACTTCCAAAACTTCCTAAAATAATATTCTTCACTAGAGTTCAGCTTATTCACAGATTTCCATCATATTAAGATTCCTTTTGATAAAATCAAATCTTTCAACAGCCAAGGGTTTTGTAAAGATATCAGCCCATTGATTTCCAGTATCAATAAACTTGAGATCAATTACACCCTTCTGTACATAGTCTCTTATAAAATGATGTTTAATCTCAATATGCTTAGCTCATAAGTGTATAATAAGATTTTTAGAAAGATGAATGGCAGCTATGTTATCACAATATAAAGGAATATTGTGACTGCTTATTTGATAATCTTCCAATTGATATTTCATCAAGAGTAGTTGTGTACAACACTTAGCTGCTGAAATGTATTCTGCTTCTGCTGTTGACATAGCTATGGTGGTTTGCCTTTTACTGGCCCAAGAAATCAAATTCTCACCAATGAATTGACAGCTTCCACTGGTGAATTTTCTTTCTAGTTTGTCACCAGCATAGTCAGCATCACAGAATCCAATCAGTTTGTAATCATTAGATTTCTGATACAGCAATCCAATGTTACAAGTAGCCTTCATATATCTAAAGATTCTCTTTACAGCAGTAAAATGAGATTCTCTAGGATCTGATGAAATCTTGCACATAGACATACACTGAATAAGATATCAGGTCTAGAAGCTGTTAGATAGAGAAGAGATCCAATCATTACTCTATATAACTTCTGATCAACCTTACCTTCAGACTCACCTTTGCTAAGACTTGATGTAGGATGCATTGGAGTGTTCATGGGTTTGCAGTCTTCTAGATTGTACTTCTTCAGAAGATCTTTGATATACTTTGACTGATGAATGAAGTTTCCTTTCTTTGTTTGATTGATCTGAATTCCCAGAAAGTACTTCAATTCTCCCATCATGCTCATCTCAAATTCATCTTGCATCATCTTAGAAAAGTTCTTGCACAGTCCAGCATTTGTCGATCCAAATATGATGTCATCAACATAGATTTGAATGATTAGAATGTCTTTCTTCAGAGTCTTTTTGAATAATGTATTGTCAACTTGACCTTTAACAAAACCATTGTCAACCAAGAAGTTACTTAGTCTCTCATACCAAGCTCTGGGAGCTTGTTTGAGTCCATAGAGTGACTTCTTTAGTCTGAACACATGATCTGGATTTGAAATATCTTCAAATCCCGGAGGTTGTTTGACATATACTTCTTCAGAGATAACACCATTCAGAAATGCACTCTTAGCATCCATTTGATAAAGTGTAATGTTGTTATTGACAGCATAAGAAAGAAGTAATCTTATAGCTTCCAATCTTGCAACTGGAGCATAAGTCTCTGTATTATCAATGCCTTCTTGTTGACTGTATCCTTGTGCAACAAGTCTGGCTTTGTTTCTTGTTACTTCTCCTTGTTCATTCAGCTTGTTTCTGTATACCCACTTTGTTCCAATAATGTTCTTGCTTTTTGGTTTGGGTACCAGATCCCATACATCATTCCTTTGAAATTGATTCAGTTCTTCTTCCATAGTAATTATCCAAGCATCATCAGATAATGCTTCATCAGTGGTTTTAGGTTCAATCAAGGAAACTAGACCAAATAAGGATTCTTCATCCGTAAAGCTTGATCTTGTTTTCCTAGGACTGTTCTTATTACCAATGATAAGCTCTTCAGGATGTGATGACTTATACTTGAAAGTATTCTTTGGAATAGTTGTTTCTTCTTGATCAGGATCTTCAGTTGGTGTTGTTTGATGATCATCAGATTCTGGAACTTGATTGTTCTCTGGTGCTTTCAGAAGTTCAGGAGTGGAATTAGGTTCACAACCTTCATCTTATGAGTCTTGAGAATCTGAAATTTCTATAGTAGGCTCTGACTTTTCATGATCAGGCACTTTATCATCAAACCTTACATGCATAGATTCTTCAACTGATTGAGTTTCAGAATTATACACTCTGTATGACTTGGAGCGCTCAGAATATCCAATAAAGATACCCTTACTAGCTTTAGAGTCAAATTTCTTTAGATGGACTTTAGTATTCAGAATGTAACAAGTACAACCAAATTGGTGAAAATAAGAAATGTTAGGTTTCCTTCCTCTAAAAAGTTCATATGTTGTTTTATTCAGAATAGGTCTAATATAGATTCTGTTCTGAATATAACAAGCAGTGCTTACTGCTTCTGCCCAGAAAAATTTTGCTAAAGAGTGTTCATGCATCATGGTTCTGGCCATCTCTTGTAAAGATCTGTTCTTTCTTTCTACAACTCCATTTTGCTGTGGAGTTTTAGGAGAAGAGAACTCATGGAAAATTCCATGTTCTTCACAAAAGTTTTCAAAAGGTTCATTTTCAAATTCTCCACCATGATCACTTCTAACTTTTAAAATCCTTAAATCTTTTTCATTTTGAATTTGGGCACAGAAGACACTAAACTCTTCATATGTATCATTTTTAGATTTCAGAAATCTTACCCAAGTCCATCTACTATAATCATCAACAATGACTAGTCCATACTTCTTTCCATTGAGTGAAGCAGTGCTAACTGGTCCAAATAAGTCAATGTGCAGAAGTTCTAAAGGTCTAGAAGTAGAAACAATGTTTTTAAGTTTAAATGAGCTTTTGACAAATTTCCCTTTTTGACAAGAGTCACAAAGAGAATCTGAGTGATAAGTCAATTTAGGAAGGCCTCTCACAAGATTGTCTTTGCTAAGCTTGGAGATTAATCTCCAGTTAGCATGACCCAATCTCTTATGCCAAACCCATTTCTCATCACTTAGAGTCAACAAACAGAGTACATTTTGATCTTCCAGATCAGATAAATTAACTTTATAAACATTGCCCTTTCTAGAACCTTTAAACAAGATGGATTTATCAGAATTGTTAATTACAGTACATGAATTCTTATTAAACACAACATCATAATTACTGTCACATAATTAACTTATGCTAAGTAGATTATGTTATAGTCCATCAACCAACTAAACATCAGAAATAGTAAGAGAAGAATTACCTACTTTACCTATACCAATGCTTTTGCCTTTCTGGTTCCCACCAAATCCTACAGTTCCTCCCTCTCTCAAATTCAGGGTGTGGAACAAGTGCTTGTCTCCTGTCATGTGTCGTGAACATCCACTGTCCAGATACCATGAGCTTTGCCTTTTTCTTGGGGTGCATACCTGCAGTAAACATTATCTCAGACTTTGGTACCCATATTCTGATGGGTCCTCTAAAGTTAGTTCTTTTATCCTTCTTCTGTCTCTTGTAACTTCCAGAGGATCCATAGTGAGGTGAGCCTTGAAAAACAGGTTTAGGCTTAACCTTTCCTTTGGACCTTGACCCAGAATGTGTCAGCAAACCAGCTTTCAAGTTTGTACAGCTTAATCCCATGCCCCGAATACTCTTAGGCTTGAAGATCTTCTGTACTCCTTAATAAGACTTGGATACTGAAGCAATGGGAGCAGAAGTTTTCAAAGACTCCACGCTTGCTTGAGCATATGACACTTTTGGATTTCTGTACCATTACGAGAAACAAAATTAGAATAAAGATTAGAAGGTGTTTTGCTTATGCACACAGACTGATTTGAGTTTCCTTTGACAGTACTCCCCAAACCCTGTCCAGTGTATTTGCCAGCACCATAAATCATAGAGGCTAATTTATGCTTGTCAATATTGTGATGAACAAACTCTTGAAGAGCAATCTCATGCTTATCATAGGGTTTGTTACATGTTCTACAACCATTTTCAAGAACTTGAATAGTCTTTAAGGACTTCTTATAGTCTTCTTGAATATGATTGACCTTATCATTGAGCATGTCAAACTTTTGTTTAAAAAGTTCTAGCTCATTTCATTTTTCCATGTACTTCATCACAGTATTTTTCAAAGCCTTAGAAAGTTGAGTATCAGATAGTTTAGAAATAACCTGTTCAATATCTTCTGAGTCTGACTCAACATCACTTTCAACATCTGACTCTGCTGTGGCCATAAGTGCCAAGTTAGCTTCTGCATCTTCAGCTTCATCATCAGACAGCTTGTCAAGATCTTCCCATGTAGCTAGAAGACTCTTCTTAGCTTTGTTCTTGAAAGTGCTCTTTCTTCCTTTTCCTTTGGTGCTCAAGTTAGGACAATCAGCAATGAAGTGTCCAGGCTTGTTGCAGTTAAAGCAATTCTTAGAATCATCCTTCTTATCTTTGTTTCCAGAACTTCTGTAACCAGAACCTTTGGATCCAGAACCTCTACCAGAGTATCTTGGTTTTCTTTTTGTCCACTTCTGGAACTTCCTGGTCAGAAGTGCAAATACATCATCATCTGATCCCTCTTCTTGATCATCTGCAGAAGATTCTTCTATCTCAGATTCAACAACCTTAGCCTTTAGAGCCTTAGAAGGTCCAGAAGTAGCTGGCAGAGCCAAAGACTTCGTTCTCTTCTGGGGTTCATCAGAGACTAGTTCAATCTCATGACTCATGAGTGAACTAATTAAACCCTCTAGACTTAGGGGGTCTAAATCCTTTGCCTCCTGAATAGCAGTGACCTTAGATCTCCACTTAGCAGGTAAGCTTCTAATAATCTTTTTCACATGATCAGAAGTAGTATAACTTTTCTTCAGAACTTGAAGACCAACAACCAGAACTTTGAATCTAGAAAACATAGATTCAATGTTCTCATCTTCCTTCATTCTAAAAAGTTCATATTGTTGGATCAAAAGTGTTGATTTTGCCTCCTGCACCTGTTTGTTTCCATCATAAGATGAACACAAAGAATCATAGATACTCTTAGCAGTAGATTTATTTGTGATCTTAAGGTACTCTTCATGAGATATGCAGCTTATCAAGATATCCTTGACCTTGTGGTGCTTCTTGTACGCTTTCTTGTCCTTGTCAGTGAAAGCTTGTCTTGCATCATAATCTAATCTTCCTCTTTCATCCAAACCTTGAAATGTTACTCCTCTTTCAACTAAGTCCCAAAGTTCATCATCAATACCAACTAGGTGACTGTAGATTATATCTTTCCACCAGGAGAAGGTAGAACCATCACCATTGAACTTAGGAGCTTTGTTGTTGTTGTTTTTATCATCAGCATCATAGTTGAAAGGAATAGACACTCCTTCAGTTTTCTTGCTTGGTTCACCAGACATAGTGTTTTGACACAACAAACGACTGTCTCACTGCAAAGTGATATAACAGAACCGGGCTCTAGATGCCAATTGAAGGTGTGAAAACACAAGAAGGGGGGTTGAATTGTGTTTTGGCTAATTTTAAAAACTTCTTCTAAGTTTTGCAACTTATCAGATTTAGTAGCGGAATAACTTTGAACACAAACAACTTCTGGTGATGGTGAAAGCAAAACAGAGTAGGAATGAATAAAAACAGAGAGAAGAGATGAACACAAGAGATTTATACTGGTTCCTCTCACAAACCGAGAGTAGTCCAGTCCCCTTGCACTTCCAAGGGATTTCACTATAATCACACAAGATTACAATTGCTCAAGCCAACAGCAAGAGACTTCCTTTGCTCAAGCAACACAGTACAAGAGACTTCCAAATGCTCAAGCTCACAAGCAAGAGACTTCCTAACACAAATAGAAAATACAAAGTTTGAACAACTGATAAACAATATCAGAGTTCTGAGAACAAAATAATACAACTTTAATAACAAGACTATTCTTAGAATTCTTGAAAAGAAAACTAAGGTTCAACAACTGACTAGTCAGAAGTTGAAAACTGTTTGTCTTGAATTTTGATATAATTTCAAGTTGTATCTAAGTTAAAAATGCTCTTAGAAAATTTAGCAGAATAACAACTCTTTTTGTTCTTCGTAAGTATGTTGTCACGTCTTCAAATTCTTCCTCCTTTTATAGATGATGTTGGAGCGTCTTGAATTTGAGCGGACAAAGATGAAAACAGCTACGTAGTACTGTACTAATGTTTTCATTTGAAATGTGCTTATTCAAATCAGGTAAAGATCAAAATCTGAGTCTTGATTTCGAATATTCGCCCATATCAGGAAAACAAAGATAGTACAATAGTACAAACGTCATTATCATGAGGATAACGGTCTTGAAAGAGGTTTCTTCCGCCTCTTCAGTTTTTGCCAAATAGATGATAGTCGTTAATGAGAATAGAATGTTCTTCTGGCGTCCTCTGCTGTTTCATCATCATCAGAATCCTTAGATATGAATTATGCTTCTGATGAGTTTAGCTTCTGGTTGACTTTGACTTGCAACTTCTGATGACTTCAACTTCTGGTGTCATCTTCAGAACTTGCATTTTTCCCAACTTCTGGGAACGCTTTTTAGCATAGCAACCAGAACTTCAATTTCTAGTGTAAATAAAATTTTAACTTGTATACCTGCACACTAGAGTAAATTATCAGTATTCCCTATTGTATATTAATATTATTGTTATCATCAAAACTACTTGGGTTATATTAGAACCAACTTTGTTCTAACAGTGATGACTTCACGTCATTACTATGCTTTTACAACAAATTCAAGGCAAAATATTATATTTTTATTATGCAATATGCAAGAAATAAAGAGAAAAAGAATCAATACAAGATTGCTTGGAGCGCAAGAAACCGAAGAAAAAAGGAGAAGATTGATGAAGTGGCGCAGCTGCGCAGGCATGGCGCGCGCCGCACCCAGAGAGCACCAGAAAGCTCTATCTCTTCTGTCTATGGCGCAGCTGCGCCGGTTATATGGGCCATATGGCGCCGCTGCGCGAGCCCGTACCCTAATTCTATAAATTCAGATTTCTCCTCATTCTTGGACAGTTTTTGACGGCGAGAAAAATACAACTTTTGAGTGCAAGTCAAGAGCCAAGGGTTCCTTATTTTGTAATGAATTTTTCTACTCTATTTTATGTTATTGCTTTAATTATGCGTAACTAAACTTCTAGATTGGATCCTAGGGGATCCTAATTGCTATTGTTTTGAACCATGTATTTCATATGATGTGCTAATCAATTTACGAAGTTAGTTTCAGTCAATTATCTCTTATTCTTAATGCTTTATACAACGTCGTGAATTGTATGATGATTATAATTGTTTTTTACTAAGACATTAAAAGCGAATCAATTGACCTAGGGATAGTTGTTCAATTAACTTTCACTTTAGACATATCAGTTTGTTAATTGAGAATTCAAAGGTCAAAGGGCAAAAACCTCAATTGATTATAGGTCATCCTAAGACATTAGGGATTGATAATCAATTTGAGAGGATTATGTACCAAGACATTGTACATAGTTATTTAATTTAATTGAATCGTGAAACTAAGTTCGTAATTTGTTAGCATGCATGGAATACCAAGACAATAGTAGTTGGATGAACCGAAAAGATCCAATCGATTTCTCTCTTGACTTAAGAACCCTAATAATTTGCTGTTATTTTCCAAAGAAACCAATATTCCAAACAAATCCCCCCTTTTAATTTAATTGCAATTTTTACTCGCGTATGATCCCGATTACCGTGATTGATCCACTACAATCTCTGTGGAACGATAAACTTTAATACTTACTTTGACACTTCGTCAGTTGGTAGCTAAAGGCTACAAACAAAAACAAGGTATTGATTATTTTGAGGTATTTGCTCCTGTTTCAAGGCTAGATACAATTCGCATGCTTATTTCACTCCCAGCTCAAAATAATTGGAAAATACATCAAATGGATGTTAAGTCTGCATTTCTTAATGGTACTCTGGAAGAAGAAGTGTATGTTGAGCAGCCTGCAGGTTATGTAGTTCGAGGAAAAGAAGATAAAGTCTATAGACTGAAGAAAGCATTGTATGACTTGAAGCAGGCACCGAGAGCGTGGTACAAGAAGATTGATTCTTATTTCTTGCAGAATGGTTTTCAGAGATGTTCGTTTGAGCACACACTCTATATCAAATTCATTGATCCTGGAGATGTTCTTATTGTGTGTCTTTACGTTGATGATTTAATCTTCACTGGCAATAATTCAAAGATGATTGCAGAATTCAGGGAGGCTATGATAAGTCACTTTGAAATGACAGACTTAGGCCTGATGTCCTATTTCATTGGCATTGAGGTCGTTCAACAAAATAATGGGATATTTATTTCTCAGAAAAAGTATGCAAGTGATATTTTGAAGAAATTCAAGATGGAGCGTTCAAAGCCTATTTCCACGCCAGTTGAAGAAAAGTTGAAGCTGACAAGAGATAGTGATGGAAAAAGAGTAGATTCAACTCATTATAAAAGTTTGATTGGAAGTTTGAGATATTTGACAGCAACAAGGCCAGATATTGTATATGGAGTTGGTTTGCTCAGCAGATACATGGAGGAGCCGTCTGTCAGTCACTTACAAGGAGCTAAGCGAATTCTTTGTTATATCAAAGGTACTCTGACCGAAGGAATATTTTATGCTAATAGTAGTGATGTGAAACTTGTTGAATTCACCGATAGTGATTGGTCTGGAGATTTAGAAACAAGAAAAAGCACGCCAGGGTATGCATTTCATTTGGGTACTGGAGCAATTTCGTGGTCTTCAAAGAAACAACCAGTTGTCGCGCTTTCTACGGCAGAAGCAGAATATATAGCAGCAACAAGTTGTGCTACTCAAACAATATGGCTGAGAAGAATTTTAGAAGTGATGCGCCATAAGCAGAATAATCCTACAGAGATATTTTGTGACAATAAATCGGCGATAGCATTGAGTAAAAATCCAATTTTTCATGGAAGGACCAAGCATATCGATATTCGATTCCATAAGATACGAGAATTAGTTGATGAAAAAGAAGTGGTGATTGAATATTGTCCCACCGAAGAGCAAGTTGTAGATGTTTTTACAAAGCCATTGAAGATTGAGTTATTTTACAAGTTGAAAAAGATGCTTGGAATGACAAGTTTGGAAGCTTGATTTAAGGGAGGCATTGTTAGAAATTAAATCAAGAAACTAGTGGAAGATTGAGAAGCAACTTGAACATAGGCTATGCACTAAGAAACATTTCTATTGGACCTCAAGATTGATGAAGAGGCACCGCCATCCTCTCTTCACCGTTTTGCCATTTTGTTTCCTTAATAGATAATAATTTTGTAACTTAGTTGTTAAGATTTCAAGCCTATATAAAGGCATGCTAGTATCCATTGTAACATATCAATTTTGTGAATGAATTAGAGTGTTAACAAAATACTCTTCCTCTGTTCTTTCTTCTTGTTGTGACAGTGTCTTTGTTTTAAGTTTTTATGTCCCACTGATATTAATTTTGATATATTTTATTGACTTATTAAATGATTTTCAATTAATGTTATATTTTATAAAAATGATCTATGTTATAAAAAATTGTCGGATTAATGTTTAGTCTAGCTCTTGTTCAAAAAAAAATGTTCAATTTAACTGTCAATTTTGTAAGACCACTGATAGTTGAAAAATTATCGAAGATGTCATATTATAGAAGGTGTTATACTATTGAAGATGCAATATATATATATATATATATATATATATATATATATATATATATATATATATATATATATATATATATATATATATATATATTTGTTTATTTATTTATTTTAAATTATAATAATAATAAAGGATAAACGTGAATTTTAGTCAAAATAATAAGAGTAAAAATGGAAGAAGAAATGATAATCTATAAACTTTTAAAATAGTGTCTGAAAAATAAGTTATAAATCAGTAAAATAAGTTATATGCTCCCAATGAAAAGAAAAATTTATCAAACAAATATTTTAATTTATAAGCTATAAAACATAAATTATAAGTCAGTTTTTTAGTCAAACCGACTCTTCAAGTGTTGGGGACTAAGGTTCAATTTCCCCTTTTCTCATGTTATGAAGAACAAGACTAGAGTTGAAAATTTATTACTTGATCAAATGTAGATGTTGTTGTGCATGCATGAAGAGAAGAGATGCTCAGAGGCGGTACTAGGGAGGGGTTGGTGGTGGCCACGGCCCCTGCCCACCTCAATAAAATAATTTTTTTACAGGTATAATACTAATGTAAATTTATTATTAATAGTTTTAAGTAATTCCTTATACATATTTGTACAAATATTAATGTAAATACTAATTTAGAGTTATTTTTTAATGACTATAAGGAACAAGTATTAGTACAAATATTAGTTTATATTAGGGTAAAATATGTTTTCAGAGCCTACTTTTATAGCGATTTTTTGTTTTCGTTCTTGTAAAATAAAATCACTCGTTTTCATCCCTAAAAAATTTGTTCTTTTGTTTTTAGTCCTTAATGGGCAAAATTTTGACAATTTTTTGACATTTGTTTAACACAATATGAATTTATATAAGTTTATCATGATATATAAACATAGTATAGATCATTTTGAACATAAAAATGTAGTAATTTTGGCATTAACATGTCAAAATTCTGCTCATTAAGCACTAAAAATAAAATAATCTTTTTTGTAGGGATGAAAACCATTGATTTTATTTTACAGGGACAAAAACTAAAACTCGTTATAAAAGTAAGGACTGATAGCATATTTTTTACTATTTATATTATTGATGATTATGTAAAGTATTATTTTAAGCTATACAAATTAATTTTATAATAATGAACTTTGATTTTATTTGTCGAAAAATAACAGATAACTAATTGAATTTATAGTTTTGAATAAAATTACCAATTATATAAATATGAAATCACATAAAGAAATATGTTTATCAGTTAAGTTTTTCTTTTCTTGATATGAATTTACAAGTTTAAAATTTAGAATTTCCAAATAGTATATTTATGCTTTTTACGATTTATATATTATATTTTGCTTTTACTTAATTTATACATTAAAAAAATTTATGGTCCCCCTAAATAATTTTTTCTGGTTCCGCCACTGGAGATGCTAATGTTCATACTCATGGTGGTGGTGACTAGAAAGTTTAAATCAAGTAGAAGGTTTAAATCAAGTAGTAGGTGCTGAAGTTGGAGAGATGATGAAACCTGTTGCAATGTGAATAGCAGCATGATATATGTTGAGGCTTTGAGTTTACATGTTTATTTTCACTAGTGGATTTGTTACTAGTTGCAAAGTATTGAGTTGTTTAATAATGGTTCGATTGCAAACTGTGTGGTGGTGGATATAACACTCAAAAGTCATTTGGTTGTGTTAGTAGTTAAAAGACTAAGAAATCAAGAAATTGAAAGCAAACTAAGAGCTTAAAGAAATTGGAACAAGCTTAATGATCATTATCCTTTTTCATCAATTATGGTGAGTTACCTTTAGGATTATAAATTAGTTAGAATATAAGTTCTTGAACTTGGTAGTAGATTAAGTCTAGTCTAGTTAGTACGCATGTTAATTAGGAAATTGAAGTTTAATTGATGAAAGACTAAGAGGCCGTATGTTATAAATTATTTTAAGGAAAAAATACTTTTTTTATAAAAATAATCACTTTTAAAAATATTGTATTTGTTTGTTACAACTTTTTAAAATAATCAGAATCTAAAAATAAGCAGAAAATAGCTAAAAATGAGAAGTTATTAAGAGTAATTTATCAAATAATAGATTTTTTTTAGAGGAGAGAGAAAACAAGTGTGGTTACTTTGTAATTAAAAAAAAAAATCACTTTTATATGTTCTATCCAAACAAGCTAAAAATTATTTTATTAAAAAATGATTTTTATTACAATAAACAAACACATAGTAAATGTTATAATAAATGTTTATTCAGTACTATATTTTCTATTTACTTTCTTGTTTTAATAACGCATTATCGTAATCTGGCCAGATAAGCGGGAGCGTCCATATAATAAATGTTAGGGTTAGCTTTAATATTCATATTAGAGTTTATTTTAATATTTGTTCGGAACTATTAGTAAATATGCTAGATGATTAGAGACGGTAACATCTTGAACTAGTTGTGAATCGAACAATTAGAGAAGGAATCAGACACTAGTTGTGAACTGAACAATTAGAAGCTGAACAGTCCAAAACTAGGATCTAGTGACATTGGATGCTCGATGAGCATAATACATTTATGTTGAATAATAACTTGATAGTAATTAGGATATTGATGTGATCAAATGAAGTTGAAGGATGGTATCAATGTAAATCCAATGTTTTGGTAATTGTACCTTGATCCACTCAATAATATTCAAGATAGAACCGGAATTTGATGACTAATTTATAACTCAAACTTTACAAGATAGACCATCACGCCTTAATAACAACCACTTTAGGCTAAATTGCACTTTCGGCCCCCTATGTTTTAGAAAGTTGCAATTTTAGCCCCTTATGTTTCAAAATAGCACTTTAAGCCCTTTATCTTTACATTTGATTGCAAAAGGACAATTTTTACCTAATCAACGCTGAGGTGGCAACTTACTTGAGTGACTCAAGTTCCACATAAGCTGTTTTTTGTCACATAATTTTTTAAAAAAATAAAAAAAGAATAAGAAAAGGAAGAAATCACGTGAGGTGTGACTATCTTCCCATCTATTATTTATTTACAAAAAAAAAATAAACAAAATGCAAATCTTGTTTCTTCTCTCTTCTCAATCCCAAAAATTTCTCTCTTCTCAATCGCAAAACTCAAAACAAATTATGTTGTTCGATTTCGACCGTGAATCAATCATAAAGTTTGGTGTTCGATTTCTACTGTGAATCAATCATAAGTTTTGTTGTTCTATTTCTCTCTTCCTGCTATTTCGTTTTGAACCCTAAAGTGTCTTTGTTGAAGATGAAGTCTGTAAGACCCGTAGAATTACTATAGCAGAAATATGACTTTTGATATATTGATTAGCTTCTGCTATTTGTTTTTATTGATTTCTGTTTAATTGTCTGTTTTGACAGAATTTATGCTGAGATTGTGCCTGCGCGTAGTTTAACGTTTGAAAAATGGGCACAATGATTTTATAAGCTTTAAATGAGTTTAGAAACATTTTTGTCTAGTCGAAATGTTGAAAATAATTTTCTAGTGGCTTTTGATAAAACGGGCAAGATATACCCGCTGTTTGAAAATTTTACGGTTTCTGATTTCCGTCAAAATTTAAATGAAGACTTTATATATCGATTGTGATGAGAATTTGATCTCATTATATTTTTTCCGAGCTAAGGAGCGAAAATTTATTCGGAATAAAATTTATTCAAAATTTTATGGATCATTTTAATTAAAATGTTTACAGTAGAATTTTCTGTTTCCGTAAAGTTTATCGATATGCGAGATATGACTCGTTTAAGCGCAAGCGCGGTAACTGAGCGAGCTAGTGGGGATAAGATCATGAGAAAATATCTAGATATTTTCATGTAAGAGGTGGATGGCCAAGATTGAAAACACATGGGAGTAATATTAGATCCAAAGGCTAGGAATTATCTATACTATCTATTTAAGTGGAACCTTGTGAGAAAATTCATTCCCTTGCCTTTTTCCCTCAGCAACCGAACTCTCCCCCTCCTTTCTCTATATTATTCTTCCATTTTCTTGTGAGAGATGAAAAAGATTT
This sequence comes from Trifolium fragiferum, assembly GCA_954870985.1. Lineage (NCBI taxonomy): Eukaryota > Viridiplantae > Streptophyta > Magnoliopsida > Fabales > Fabaceae > Trifolium > Trifolium fragiferum. The sequence goes on along the minus strand of OX940793.1, from coordinate 18,208,752 downwards.
AGCCAAATGTTCTAAAGTTCATGAGGGTTCCTATAGGAGTTTGAAGAAAGTTCCAAGATGAAAGTTTATAGATTTTGCTTGATGAAGCTAGTGGTGTCATTAGAATTGTAAGTTTTCAACTCTTTCTCTCTTTTCTCTTAAGTAGCCGTGAGGCCTTTTTGTTGTAGTGATAGAAACTCTTAATTTTTTCTTTGTTAATAGTATAGATCCTTGATAGTTAGTAATAGATCCAAGAGAAATATTGTGATTTGAATTGTTTTATTTTATGCTCAAAAAGATTTGGTTAAGTTTTGATTTTCTTGCTCTTTTCTTTTGTTAATGTTGTTGTGTGAGTTATTGAGATAATAGATCTAAAAGAAATTTTTTATTTTGATCACTTTAAATTTTAGAGATCTTGAGGAAAATTATGAAATGTTTGAAATCAATTTGTGAAATGATTTTCTTGCAATTAAAGTAATCACAAGGTGATTTACGGTCTTAATTTTTGAAAAGAAAATGTTAGAATTGAAAAGCCCTAAAATTTTATGATTTGTGAAGTTAAGGTTTTGGAATTTGTTTAGCTTTTGGAATATTTATTCAATTGAGTTGGTTTATATGAAATTAGTGATTGTTTAAGTATTTTAACTATGTTAAATCTTTGAAAAGAATGGTTTTGAAGTGATTTCAATTCTGCCCGAAATCTAGAAGGGCATTTTCGTCATTATAAAATTGTTTTTATGTCCTAGAAATTTAACCATTTGATCCGCCTTTTCGAGACGATGAATTTGGTGTATGGCTCGTCTCAATCCGATAAAGATTGAATGACTTATGGGCGTTTTAATTTGTAACTGTTTTACCGTCGTTTGTGAATTTAAAATAGTGGTAGAAAAATAATATTTTTCTATGAAAAGAGAAAAATGTTTGGAAATCGATTTGTAATTGAAAAGGAAATTCTTTTGTCGAGAATTTATATTTTAAGAGTTTGACATGTGTGAACTATTTTGAAAAATATTTACGTTCGCAGAAAGTATTTTGTTATAAGACTAGCGAGAAAAGTTTTAGTTAAACTTGTTTAGTTTGAAAAGATTTTGGAACTTATGATTTAAGGCAAAAGTTTTCTGAAAAATGAATATCTTTTGGAAATGTTTTAAAATAGTCGAGATTTATTTAAATGACATTTTTGTGATTAGAAGCTATTCTTGAAGGTGTTTAAAGTTTTCAAAAAGAGTTATTTGAAAATGAGTTGAGCCTAGCTAGTTGTGAGGGAACAACCATAGGTATTGAATCCATTAGTATCCGAGCTAGGACTTATTTATGTAACCAATTAGAATGTGGTATTAACTTAGATAAGTTGTATGTTTTAAAAGGTTAAGAGGATTAGCCGAATTGGGGACTTCGTCGAGAGAGACGGATATTGCTCGCGTAGCGTAAGTTGATGTGTTGGAAGCTTGCCGAGGTAAGGGCACTTTCTAACGATTTCATATACCTCGAAATATCGAGTGCTTTTTATGCATGTGTAACTGTTTGCTTGAATATGTGTATTTGCTTGATGTGAAGCAATATGAATTATAAGCATGGTTGTTTTGTGATGTATTCTCGTGACGAGAACTTGTTTGAGAACATGCTATATTCTACACATGCTTGAGTGGTTGTTGTGAATTTTATATGATTGAGAATATATGTATGCTGTTGTGATTGAATACATATGATTGAGAATATATGTATGTTGTTGTGATTGAATACATATGATTGAGAATATATGTATGTTGTTGTGATTGAATACATATGATTGAGAATCTATGTATGTTGTTGTGGTTGTGATTACATATGCTTGTATGATATGTAATTAGTTGCATGAGCATATATGAACGTGTATGTCAGATGGGACTGCCCGGGGTATGTCAGATGGAGACTACCCTGTATATGTTGAAATAGAATATATTATGCTCATTCATTCATAGTCATGTATGTCAGATGGGACTGCACGGGGTTGTTTGAGATAGACTATTCTCATGACGAGAACTTGTTTGAGAACATGCTATATTCTACACATGCTTGAGTGGTTGTTGTGAATTTTATATGATTGAGAATATATGTATGCTGTTGTGATTGAATACATATGATTGAGAATATATGTATGTTGTTGTGATTGAATGCATATGATTGAGAATATATGTATGTTGTTGTGATTGAATACATATGATTGAGAATCTATGTATGTTGTTGTGGTTGTGATTACATATGCTTGTATGATATGTAATTAGTTGCATGAGCATATATGAACGTGTATGTCAGATGGGACTGCCCGGGGTATGTCAGATGGAGATTACCCTGTATATGTTGAAATAGAATATATTATGCTATGCATTCATAGTCATGTATGTCATATGGGACTGCACGGGGTGTGTCAGATGGGACCACCTAATCCTGCGGGATTTTATTGAGTCGGTGATTGTCAGATGGAGACCTCACCTGCCCTGCGGGGTTTAGTAGGAGATGGACCTACGACTCTCTACGGAGAGGTTAAATTCCGGAATTCATGCATGTGACAGCCAGTGATTGGTGTCACGATCATGTAGAGTCTGCATTGATAGGCTAATTGTTCATTTGAATATTGTTGTGTGTGATTGATAGACTATTCGTATACTTAAATTCTATGATGTGTGATTCATATGATAAACTTGTATATGCTGCAATGTATTGTATATCTTGCGCCGCGTATTTTTGGTTATATGTTATTTTTAGATCGTGACCCTCTACGAGCATTTTTAGGGATTTATTTGTACCGCGTGGAGAAGCGGCAAGGCTTGAAGCTGTCTGTGGGTCTTCGTCACCCAGTCATCTTCAGTTAGAGTTTAAAAATCAGCTTAGGGGTAGTAGTTTAAGAGTCTCGTTTGCTCTTATTTATTGTTCGCTGTATTTATATTGAAATTGTATTACGATAATTATTTGGAATAAATGATGTCGTTATGTCTGTTTAGACATAACGTTTGGTTCTAATCTTAAACTTTTATTTGTGAAAACAATTTATAAAAGAGGCATTGCACTACGATCGTTATTTTGAAAATGGTTTACTCTGATTTAATTTAAGTGTGATCGTGAATGTTTTATTTCAAAGTCTTTGTTGTTTTTATAAAAAAAAAAATGCCTACTTTTGGGCTTCGAAAATCGGGGTGTTACAAAGACCGTAAGCACTGCAGCAACATGTGAAGGTGATGGTTCGAGTAAAACATAAGAAGATTATAAGAGCTTTGTTGAAGAGGAATGATGAACTGAAGAAAAATGAGAAAAATTTTGTGATTGTCGTTGTAATCTTGGGGTTGATGTTATGTTTTACTGTGTCGTTTTATATTAGTTGCCGTTGTAATCTTAAGAACAAGAGCTTTGTTGCCGATTGTAATCTTCTGTATTGTAATTTGCATCTTCTATTAATGAATAAAATTGTGTTGTGTTGTTCTATTTCAAATCAAGTTGTTAATGTATTGTTATTGCTATGTTTTGTTCCCGTTATTATGTTTTGTTATAATTCAAATCAGAAGCCTAAACATTGGTCATCTAGAAATTCAATTATTGTGAGTTAAAACAAATTTGGATATAGGATTTGCAAAATCGAGCAAAGAGAGAATGAAGTCCTTTGTTCAGAATTTGGATAGGGTTTTAGAATTTGGGAACGAAGTGCAGAAGAAGGATTTTCCATTGTTCTTATTTTTTATTTTTGATATAGGATTAATTAGATATATGATTAATTAGTTTTTTTTTTTTTGGTTTATTAATTAGTTTATTATAATGGGAAGATAAGCACACCTCATGTGACTTCTTCCTTTTCTTATTTTTTTAAAAATTATGTGACAGAAAAAAAAACTTATGTGGAACTTGAGTCACTCATTTGAGTTGCCACATCAGCATTGATTAAGTAAAAATTGCCCTTTTGCAATCAAATGTAAAGATAGGGGGCCAAAAGTGCTAATTTAAAACATAGGGGGTCAAAATTGCAACTTTCTAAAGCATAGAGGGTCAAAAGTGCAATTTAACCATCACTTTATTAATTAATGTTTATTTTCCTTTTAATGCAGGTTGCTCTTCTCTACGATGGGTATGTGAATTTTTTCTACCACCACCTTTCATACTATTTAGTTAATGCATTTTCTTTCATCTTATACTTTGTTTGAATCGCGAGCTAATTTTTTTGAAGCTGAACACTTTTGATCCCTCACTTTTTGTGTGGGCTTTTGGTTTTCGGTCTAATTGCGTCCATAAGTTAACAAAATATTATGTAAGAATTTCATTAAAAAATAAATTGGATGTCATCACCCGGGTTCAAACCAAAATCTCACAATTATGTGAGTTTAATTTCATCACTTTATCTAAGACAAAAAAAAAAAAAAACTTAATCAAAGACATTCTTTAATAAGAATTTGATTTTCATAGAGATATATCAACACGAAAAATGGACAATTCGAATTATATTTTCCCATTCTGCCACAGGCTTAGAGTTAATCTAACTCTAAATTGCTTCTTTTCACCCACAAACTTAAATTCTAATATTTGAGGCTCAACAATAACACCCAGTTCCGAAGGCGCAATGACCTTCACCCTATACTTACCCGGACATCCAACATTTTCAACAATCCGCATAAGAACCAACCATCGGATGTCCAATACGAATATATGGAACCATTATGGATGAATAATTGAAGTCCAGTATATTGAATGATGTTTCTGTTCGTGGAGGTTTGTAGTTATCGTAAGTAGAAATCATCAAGGTGGGCAACACCCGCACCACGATGCCATAAATAATTCAAATATCTTCGGTGGTAATATCATATATGAGTCCGGGGTCGACCACAAGGTTAGGTTGAATATGACCTGCGCCATACGCAAACGGAGTTGCGCTTTTCCAACTTGTTAGATCATGTTGCATCATAGGACTTCCAGAAGTATCATTTACACTTGCTGCAAAAGAAAATGATTTTATAAACTATAATAATAAAAATATAAAAAATATATGAATGCAATGATCTTATAAATGTACTCCTTTACCTGTGGTCATCATTGCTGAGCTGGACTCCACCTAGGATAGATGGATCTAAGCAATGTTGCAACACCAGCAACATGAGGACACGCCATTGAAGTGCCTGACATCTTTATGAATGGACTGCACTCGGATCCACCATAAGCTGCGATAATGCCTACTCCTGACGCGGTGATGTCCGATTGCAACAACAACAAAACTATAAGTACATCACTTAAGATATACGATTGATAATCTAAGACAAGTATATCCAACCTTGAGAGTTGCTGGGTCAATATAATTTGGGCCCCTTAATGAGAATGAAGCCACATATGGAGCCGACTCTATACTATATTTGGTTTTCACCTTAGAAATATGTGCCACGGGATACCTGTATATGCCGAATCAGTGGCGGAAAATAAATAAATTCGGATGTCCGCTAAAAATTATCATATATAAATTAAATACAAAAATGATATTTCATACAATAATTTACAAACACAAACTTGATCATAAAAAAATTAAATTGCATACAATAAATAATATTCTACATGTTCCAAATTTATATTTTTGTGCAAACGGCAAAATTTTATTAGAAAGCAACTATGGGTACAAGGCATACACATAGATGGAACACATGAAAACAAAAACATGCACCATTCCAAAGCAGACCAGCCACGCTCAGAGATAGCTGACCACACCAAAAAAATACAACAAAACTCCTAACCTTATGCAAACAACACAAAAAAAAAAACGACACACCCCAAAAGAAACAAACAGCGGTAATAAACAAAACCAACACGCCAAAAACTAGAGAAAAAGCCTGAACCAACCAAACAGAAGCCAAAAACAGCAGACAAAAAACACAAGATTGTCTCCGAAAACAACCCGATTCACGTTGCCATTTGTAAAGCAAACACGGGGTGATCTTCAATATATGGACACTCCACCTTCAAGACAAAAGCTTAATCTATTCAAAATACAAAATTTTGAGCATAAGGAAGAATTCACCGGTTGTACTTGATGTAATTCAAAACGTTGACAGCATCTTTGTAATTCACATGCGCAGTAGGAAACACATCTTGATCATCAACAACTTTAACTTCTAGGTTCATATACCGGCCCAATATTAGTCTGATGGCGCCTATCCTATGTGCTTCCTCAGCCTTTTGATTTTCGGTAAGTTCATCAAAACCACCCAGAAAGCAGAACAATATCTTTCCCTTCGCTTTGTTTGGATCAAGAGCTCCCCTCTCGCAAAACATGCTACAAAAAATTAAGTAGATTTTAAGAGATCATATCACCCACAAATAAAAAATTATTTGAGAATTTCCAGCTTGGTTTATGTAATCTTACGCGTCTGTATCAGATTTGTGGTGATATTTAACATCGGCACCACTAACCAATGGGTAAAACCTCTCATGTAGTAATCCAAATTTATTAAATGTTTTTCCCTAAAAATTAAATAATGAACATGAGCAAATCAGTTTGTATTGACATGGTAACGTGGCATACCATTTAAATAGACTTTCCAATTTCAACTAAAATTCCTAAAATATAGGTGCAGCATCACACGATAACAACCGATATCTTAAGGTTCTAATAACAACTTCCATAAACTTTGAGTAAATCAACTATCATGATTTATAACATGCTGCATAATAACTGACACACAAGAACCTACTACTAATAGATTAAATGCCGAATAATTATTAATATTAGTTTTTATGTATGATACATTGAGAACTCTATTGTCACCAAGGGTAACATCATAGAAGAAATCTCTATCTGTTGTGCTATCTGCAACCGTAATCACCCATGGTTCACAATTCGTTAGACTACTTGGATGTGGTCCCGTGTTTCCTGCAGATTTCACAACCACTATGCCATTAGGGACTGCCTCAAAGGTCGATCTATAATTCCCCTGATACGTGTACGCCATATCGGGAACTTCTCTACCCATGGAGACCGAGAGAACGTCAACTCCATCATCAACGGCAGCACTATAAGCCTTTCGCATGTCCGCATCATCACATAATTCCTCCCCTTCGTAATTTGGCCAGGTCACCTTACTAGAAAATGAGTTGCATCTTATATAAGGTGCAACTCGTTTTCTGGTAAGGTTTCCTGGCCAAATTACGAAGGGGGGGAATTATGTGATGATGCGGACATGCAGAAGGCTTATAGTGTTGTCATTGATGATGTAGTTGACGTTCTCTCGGTCTCCATGTGTAGAGAAGTTCCCGATATGGCGTACACGTATCAGGAGAGTTATAGGTCGACATTTGAGGCAGTCGCTAATGGCATAGTGGTTGCGAAATCTGCAGGAAACACAAGACCACATCCAAGTAGTCTAACGAATTGTGAACCGTGGGTGATTACGGTTGCAGCTAACATAACAGGTAGAGATTTCTTTTGTGATGTTACCCTTAGTGACAATAGAGTTCTCAGTGTATCTTACATAAAAACTAATATTAATAGTTATTTGGAATTTAATCTATTAGTAGTAGGTTCTTGTGTCAGTTATTATGCAGCATGTTAGAAATCGTGTTAGTTGATTTACTCAAAGTTTATGGAAGTTGTTAGTAGAACCTTAAGATATCGTTTGTTATCATGTGATGTTGCACCTATATTTTAGGAGTATTAGTTGAAATTAGAAAGTCTATTTAAATGGCATGCCACGTTACCATGTCAATACAAACTGATTTGCTCATGTTCATTCTTTAATTTTTAGGGAAAAACATTTAATAAATTTGGATTACTACATGAGAGGTTCGGTGACGATGTTAAATATCACCACAAATCTGATACAGACGCGTAAGATTACATAAATCAAGCTGGAAATTCTCAAATAATTGTTTATCTGTGGGTGATATGATCTCTTAAAATCTACTTAATTTTTTGTAGCATGTTTTGCGAGAGGGGAGCTCTTGATCCAAATAAAGCGAAGGGAAAGATATTGTTCTGCTTTTTGGGTGGTTCTGATGAACTTACCGAAAATCAAAAGGCCGAGGAAGCACATAGGGTAGGCGCCATCAGACAAATATTGGGCCGGTATATGAACCTAGAAGTTAAAGTTGTTGATGATCAAGATGTGTTTCCTACTGCGCATGTGAATTACAGAGATGCTGTCAACGTTTTGAATTACATCAAGTACAACCAGTAAATTCTTCCTTATGCTCGAAATTTTATATTTTGAATAGGTTAAGCTTTTGTCTTGAAGGTGGAGTGTCTATATATTGCAGATCACCCCGTGTTTGCTTTAAGAATGACAACATGAACCGAGATATTGTTTTCGGAGACAATCTTGTGTGTTTTGGCTGCTGTTTTTTACTTCTGGTTGTTTGGTTGGTGCAAGCTTTTCTCTAGTTTTTGGCGTGTTGATTTTGGTTATTACTGCTGTTTGTTTCTTTTGGGGTGTATCGTTTTTTTTTTTTGGGTGTTGTTTGCTTGAGGTTAGGGGTTTGGTTGTATTTTTTTTGGTGTGGCCAACTATCTCTGAGTGTGGCTGGTCTGCTTTGGAATGGTGCATGTTTTTGTTTTCCTATGTTCCATCTATGTGTATGCCTTGTACCCATAGTTGCTTTCTAATAAAATTTTGCTGTTTGCAAAAAAATATAAATTTGGAACATGTATAATATTATTTATTGTATGCAATTTAATTTTTTTATGATCAAATTTGTGTTTGACGTAAATTATTTTATGAAATATAATTTTTGTATTTAATTTATATATGATAATTTTTTAGCGGACATCCGAATTTATTTTCCGCCACTGATTCGGCATATATAGGTATCGCGTGGCACATATTTCTAAGGTGAAAACCAAATATGGTATAGAGCCGGCTCCATATGTGGCCTCATTCTCGTCAAGAGGCTCAAATTCTATTGACCCAGCAATCCTCAAGGTTGGATATACTTGTCTTAGATTATCAATCGCATATCTTAAGTGATGTATTTATAGTTTTGTTGTTGCTGCAGCCGAAAATCACCCCGCCAGGAGTTGGCATTATCGCAACTTATGGTGGATCCGAGTGCGGTCCATTCATAAAGATGTCAGGCACTTCAATGGCGTGTCCTCGTGTTGTTGGTGTTGCAGCATTGCTTAGATCCATTTATCGTAGGTGGAGTCCAGCCGCAGTCAAGTCAGCAATAATGACCACAGGTAAAAGAGTACAGTTATATGATCATTGCATTTATTTTTTATATCTTTATTATTATAGTTTATAAAATCATTCTCTTTTGCAGCAAGTGTAAATGATACTTCTGGAAGTCCTATGATGCAACATGATTTAACAAGTTGGAAAAGAGCAACTTCATTTGCGTATGGCGCAGGTCAGCTTCAACCTAATCTTGTGGTCGACCCCGGACTCATATATGATATTACCACCAAAGATTATTTGAATTATTTATGGCATCGTGTTGCGGGTGTTGCACACCTTGATGATTTCTACTTACCCGATAACTACAAACCTCCACGAACAAAAACATCATTCAATATACTGGACTTCAATTATCCAGCCATAACGGTTCCATATATTCGTATTGGACATCCGGTGATTCTTATGCGGATTGTTGAAAATGTTGGATGTCCGGGTAAGTATAGGGTGAAGGTCATTGCGCCTTCGGAACTGAGTGTTGTTGTTGAGCCTCAAATATTAGAATTTAAGTTTGTGGGTGAAAAGAAGCTATTTAGAGTTAGATTAACTCTAAGGGACACTCTGTTGTGGCTGGAAAATTTCATGATCAATGAAGTCGTCATCGACGTTTATTTATCCTAAAAAGGGAAAGGAAAATATCGCGAAAAACCTTCGATTAAAGTTCAATTGCTTTTAGGTTTACATTAACTCCTCTAAATTAACTTATTATCCGCTTAATTCTACTCCAATTATTAATTAAATAAAAAAAGTTTTTTTATTTAGGGTGCTTGACGAGATGTTTCGATCCCGCTCCTACGTATCCCCAGGTGCGATGGGGAACTCAAAGCTACATAGTTCTTAAAAAAGAATTTGGCGGGTTTGTTCGTTTTTAGCGGATAACATTTATTTCGTATTCTGTTGATACAACAATGCTTGTATGTTCTTAACAGATGCTTAAGCTTTGTATGTATCAGAGGAATAAATAAAATGTGTATCCATTTATAGAAAAGAGAGTTGTCAACGGACAATGCTTATTTCATATTCTGCTGATACAACAGTGCTCGTATGTTCTTCATAGAAGCTTGAGCTTGTATATGTCAGAGGAATGGATAAAGCAATACCAGATTTTATTGAGAAAAAGAATTTGAGTGAGTTGAGTTATTTTTAATAGTTTTAAAGTGAGAGTAACCCGATCCGCGGTCATACGTCACTCATCACGAATTACCCGGGGTGGAAGAGCCATACGTCAAATCCACCATTTTTCACTTGTTATTTATGAAAATATTAATTTGTTTTTTATTGTAAAAAGAAACCAAACAGTCCATAACCAAGCATATAAAGAAATGAGCAAGGGTAGAAGAAGAGAGAACAAGATAATATGAAATGACAAGAGATGATAATAATGCATGCAACAATTATATGATTTAAAAAAAAAAGTAGCGAACAATGAATAAAATACTAACGTAAACTAAATAAGCACTAAAAAGGGCTAAACATAATGATTTATAACATGACACATGAATTAAAGTGAAGAATTGATGTTGGAACAATTTTATTAATGCAAAGAATTTGATCCAAATAAGCATTTATTCACATAAGCTAAAGAGCAATTAGGTTGGAAAAGGACTTATGAAAATAAGTGATCAATATTGAATGTGAAGATTGAAAGTGTAATTGATTTAGTGCAAAAATTTGAATTAAATAAGATAAAAAGTTTTTTAAGTTCAAATAAACACTTTTGGAAATAAGCTAAAAAGCAATCAAGTTGGAAAGGACTTATGAAAATAAGTCATCAATTTTGAATGTGAAAAATGAAAGTGTAATTGATTTAGTGCAAAAATTTGAATTAAATAAGCTAAAAAGCTTTTTAAGTTCAAATAAACACTTTTGGAAATAAGCTAAAAAACAATTAAGTTGAAAAAGATTTATGAAAATAAGTCATCAGTTTTGAATGTGAAAACTGAAAGTGTAATTGATTTGGTGCAAAAATTCGAATTAAATAAGTTAAAAAGCTTTTTAAGTTCAAATAAGCAATTTTGAAAATAAGCTAAAAATCAATTAAGTTGGAAAAAGACTTATGAAAATAAGTCATCAGTTTTGAATTACCAAACCTCGAATTGTAAATTAATATAGTGCAAAAATTTGAATTAAATAAGCTAAAAAAATTTTAGTTCAAATAAGCACTTTTGAAAATAAGCTAAAAAGCACTTAACAAATAATCTGCCGAGGGGGTGCAGAAATTAATCTGGGTGGTGCATCAGCAAAAAGCCTCACATGCAGCCGAAGCCCAGACGCAGTCAACCAAAAACAATTCTGAGTCAACAAAAAATAATCTTGTGTGGCATCAAATGAAGTACCATGGTATATACCCTAGATTACGGACTTCGGATCAATCAGAAAGACTGGATTGAAAGTCCTAGAACAGATCTGGGCTCTCTGATCTTCACAAGTTAATCAAACAGCCCACAATTTTTCACATAATAAAAATAAATAAATATATCAAACAGATGCATCTGGTGTGGGTGGCGCAAAACAGGGTAGGTGCGCCACCAGCATCATCACCGTTATAACTCTTAAAAACTCCATCTGACGGTTCTTTTTTAAACTAGCAATCAGACGGCTGGGACTTAAGACTAAGATCAAACGAACTAGATTAAACTGGAAAAGGAAGGGCTCACGTGTGCACCTTCCTCGACGGTGATGCAAGGACCGGCCGGCACGGTGGATCTGGCGACGGAAACCTCACCGGAGGTCCAAAACGTGCGAATGAGTATACTATCTCACTCGATTTTTCGCGTAGAACACGAATCCGGGCTTAGTTTTTCAAGATAATGCTTATATTGTAATTAACTACAACAACAACTTGAAAGTACAAATAATCAAAACATCATTTAAGCTCAAACCAAGCAAAATCAGTCTATTAGAAAGCTTATATACATGAAAATAAACATAAAACAACTAAAACTAACCTCTAAAAGCCTCTAAGATGTTCTTCAAAAAACTTGATTTTCTTTAATCTCAAAGCTTCAATCTTTCTCAAAACCTTACGTTGAATGCGTTTTAGCTTGTGTTAATGCTACTGGGAATGATTTGGAACTGTTGGTGAAGAGATTTTTGAGTTTTGTTGGTGTGTTTATGGAAAATGAAAATTGAGAAAATGTGAGAAAATGAGGAAGAATTTAGCGTTGTTTTTTTTATCCAATTCCCTTTTAGGTTAAAATGGGAGTGTGAGTGTTGGATAAGAAAGGGTAAAAGATAGAAATGTGATTTTTCATTTTTTTTGGCTCTTCTTATTAGTTTTATTTTTTTGTGATAATGTGGTGATATGAGTAGAGGATCCTAGGTTCGGTGAAGATGAGTAGAGATAAAGTTGAATGAGCAATGCTAATATTAGGGGTGGCAAAACGGGCCAAGCCCGCGGGGCCGACCCGTTTGGCCCGCAATTTTTGGTGGGCTGGGCTGAGATTTTCGGCCCGCACACTTAAGTTGGCCCGCCCCGCCCCACACCGTTTTTGAGCGGGCTTAAATGGAGTGGGCCTAAACGGGGGCGGGTAAGGCCGTTTTCCACCCCTTTCTAGTACTTATCGTTTTATCTTATATTTTAAGTGGTACTTATTATCTTAGTTGATGATTTGTTAGTTTAATTAAGCATAATTATAAGGAATTGTTTATTGACTTGGTTAATGTTTCTTTTAGTTTAATTATCTCTATTCTCTGCTGCAAGCTTATCTTAATTATCCATATTTTAGTATTATTGTTAGTTTTAAAATAGGAGATAAGAATTATAAAAAATTGTGAAGTTATTATAATTCAATTTGTTTAATATTTTTTTAACATTTAATTTTTAACATTTAATTGTGAGTTGTAATTCAAATCGTAAAAAAAAAAAAAAAAAAAAGTATTTGGCGGGCATGCCCGCCAACCCGCAACCCCACCAATAAACGGGCGGGCTTGAATTTTGAGCCCGCACATCTAAGTTGGCCCGCCCCGCCCCATCTCGTATTTTAGCGGGCTTAAATGGGGCGGGGTTAAACGGGGCGGGCATGCCCGTTTTGCCACCCCTAGCTAATATCACACTCTCAAACACACTCATTTAAACACACCCTATAATATGAAGGCACCTAATCCACTTTTATCACTCCTTTACCGGATAACCTGTTCAACAGGTTGAAAGACTATTTTTATTTTTTAATTGTTTTATTTAAAATTTAACTGTTGTCTCTCCTTCCTTACGGTTTCAATAGTCGTCGATTGATTTTCATTTTTCAGGTTCTGTTTATTTTTTAGAAAGAATTAGTATGTGCAATATGGTAGCAACAACATTATCCCAATTCTAAATCCCCCTTCAATCTTCACACATTACATTAACAATTCTAAAGCCCCCAACAAAATCATTCACAGCCACTCACCAATTACCATGATTCACAGCGTCATAAAAATTTGATTTTGAAGAACCAACTTCACTACTCTCCCAAACTCCTAAACGGGATCCACTTTTTTTTTTCCCTCACCATAGATCTATATACTATACAATTAAGAAAGAAAAGAAAAAAAATCTTCATCCCAATTTTGCTAGAGAGAGAAATGTTTTTCCATCTAGGTACGGCCGGAGGAATTAGTTCTACTGTCTTCATATCCAAACTCAAAGATACCCAAAAAAGAAAAAAAGAAGATTGAGAATATTGGGTGTGTCAAAAGGGGTAAGGGAGTTGAACAGGAGAGACAACTTTTGGTGAGAGGTGACCGATGATTAAAAAAATTAAAAAGGTTTAAATTTCTCAACTTCTATCCGGTAAACCAAATAAAAAATAAAGTTACATGGCTACATACTATTGGGTGTGTTTAAAAGAGTGTGACTCTTGACTTTAGCATAACTCAAGTTGATTTATTTTTGGATTTTTGATTTATGGTAATTGCTCACAAAAATAAATAAACATTAATAATAAAAAATAAAATATTTTTGAATTTTGAATTAAAAATAAAAATAAAAATGCAATGATTATAAGAGATGCAATTTATTAAAGAAAAATGAATTTTTGGAATTTTAATGTAAATTTTTTTTTGGTTACAAGAGAAAAGAGAAAAAAAGAAAGACACAAAAGAAACTAAATTCTAACAAAAGCAACACCCCATGCAAATGTTTACTTTTAATGTAAATGTTTACTTTTATGCAAAATGTTGACTTAATATGAAAAATAATTATTTTCAACTCGTTTTGTCCAATGATTTTGAGAGAATTATCTTCGAAAGTGACTGTCAACAGGTTGTGAATGCTTTGTGTAATGATTGCTTGTATGAAAATGAGCTTGATACTTTGCTCTCAGCTTGTAGTTCCCTTCTTATTTCTAATGCTAATTACAACATAGCTTATGTTAGGAGGCAAGCCAATATAGTTGCTCACAATCTTGCTAGAGCATCTTTATTTCAGTTTAGCCCCAGTGTTCATCATTTTTATCCACCTAGTTGTATCTCTTCTATTATATTGAATAAAATGCAATGAGTTCATTTTGTTTTAAAAAAAAAATATGAAAAAGAATTGTTATTTTATTATATGGGACAAAATTAGAATATGACAGCTGGCCTATTTAATTATCTTATACCTCATGAGTGCGAAGGACGTCAGTCTTCGTGCTCTTGTGGTAAAAGGTAATTAAATACACATGCTTTAATTTTGCACCGAAATGGATGCTTATAAGAGATAAGGATCGAGTATACATGTTTATCATTTCTTTCGGAGGAACTCAGAAGGTAATAAAAGCATCGCCTAAACAAGGTGTTTGGATTCTAAGAGTAAGCCAACCTCAACCAGGTACTGACTGCAGACAGATGATTGCCCAAACCAGGCGTTGAATCTTGGAGGTAAGTCGACTGCTAAACTATGTATCAATTGAAAAACGGACCATCGCCTAAACCAGGTGCTTAAATCCATAAAGTAAGTCGTCGCCTAAACAGGTGCTTTGGACAAAAGAGAATGAATCGTCGTCTAAACCAGGTGCTTGGACTTTAAGAGCAAGTCAATTCCTCAATCAGGTACTGACTGCAGACAGATTATCGCCTGAACCAGACGTTAAATCTTGAAGGCAAGTCGACTCCTAAACTAGGTATCAACTGAAAAACAAACCATCGCCTAAACCAGGTGTTTAAATCCATAAAGTAAATCGTTGCCTAAACAGGTGCTTGGATCGAAAGAGTGAATCATCATTTTTCTCTTTGTTTTTATCCATGATGTTTCATTCAACCGCTGAATAACATACTTATGAAAGCATAATGTAATAGAATTTGATTCTGCTTATAACTACATGTTGTTATTTTCTCTCTAGAGCACCAAATTGATCACTGATGTGTAACATATCTCAAAGAAACATATTAAACAAAACAACATGAGCCATATTGATCCATGTAACAGTAGTGAATATCTGAGTAACCTGTCTCACTTTAAGCCTCTGGCTGAGAAACCAAACTACTCAATAATCTGGAAAAAAAGATTAAAGACTTACATGGACATATTTTACTCTAAATAGTTTGTCAGACCAGACATTGAAAAAAAATAAGATGTAGTATTTTAGAATGTTGATTTATAACTCATTTTTAGCTAAGAAACACAATTTGAAGAATTAATTGCAGTTTCATTTTTCAATTATAGGTTCTGAGAGTTGTTTTGAAGAATTAATTGCAGTTTCATTCTTCAAATTGTGTTTCTTAGCAGTTAAAAACCTGATTCATTTTTTCTTTTGGCTTCTTGCTTATCTATTAAGTCTTTTTATTACAATCACATTATTATTATTAATCTTCTCCCTCTCTCATTATTATTAATCACATCCTAATTATTCTATGGCAATTACCTTGCTTATTTTATATGGAGGAATGAGAGTTTGAAGGATGGTTCACCATTTCCATGGTCTTTGAGTGAGATACAAGAGTGGTTTAAAGGCCTGATCCTAATAAATTTGTTTCTCTGGTTATTGTGATGCTCAGCCTTTGTTGAGATTGCTATTATTATTATTATTATTATTATTATTAGTCTCGTCTCGTTGATTCGTGATTGGGTGACTCTCATGTGCATGGGTACGGTGATGTTCCGAATGGCGACAATTAAAAGCTGGGATTTGGGAATACATGGCCCAAAATTTACTTAATTTTGATATATTTTATTGACTTATCAAAAGATTTTCGATTAATGTTATATTTTATAAAAATAATCTGTGTTATAAAAAATTATCGGATTAACGTTCAATCTAGCTCTTGTTCAAAAAAAAAATGTTTAGTTTAACTGTCAATTTTGTAAGACAATTGTCGGATGAAAAATTATCGGAGATGTCATATTATAGGTGTTATATATATGCAGGTGAGTCTAGCAACGATGCAATATATATATATATATATATATATATATATATATATATATATATTTTATTTTATTTTAAATTATAATAATAATAATAAAGGATAAACGTGAATTTTAGTTAAAATAATATGAGTAAAAATGGAAGAAAAAATGATAATCTATAAACTATTTAAAATAGCGTCTGAAAAATAAACTATAAGTCAGTAAAATAAGCTATATGCTCCCGATGAAAAGAAAAATTTATCAAACAGGTCTTTTAACTTATAAGTTATAAGACATAAGCTATACGTTAGGTTTTTTTGTCAATTAGACCCTTTAAGTGTTGGGGACTAAGGTTCAATTTCTCATGTTATGAAGAACAAGACTAGAGTTGAAAATTTATTACTTGATCAAATGTAGATGTTGTTGTGCATGCGTGAAGAACAGAGATGCTAATGTTCATACTCATGGTTGTAAAATATTATATATATTTGGTTAATCACCGCTAAATATTATATATATTTGGTTAGTTCCTTTGAATCGAATAAATCATATCATATCATATATATTATAAAATATTCAAGTGATGAAATATTTGGTTAGTCACTGTTAAATGGCGGTAAAATTTTGCACATATATATTATATTTTGATTATAATTTAACTGAAATGCATATTGTCAATAAAAAAAAAAAAAATTGCACATATATGCATCCAATAACGTCTAACCATATGTTTGTAAAACTATTTTAGAAGTAATATAGTAACAAAGTGACACAATGATCATAAATAATTAGAGAGTGCGTTAGTATGGCCACTGCGTCGGTTTTGGTTAACGGTAGTCCTACGGAGGAATTCCCCCTCGAGCGGGGCTTGAGGCAAGGAGATTCGTTATCTCCTTTTCTTTTTCTATACTGGCAGCCGAGGGTCTGAATGTGTTGATGGAGGTTGTGGTGGCGCAACACCTTTTTACGGGTTATAGTATTGGTGAGCAGGATCCTGTGATGGTTTCTCACCTTCAGTTTGCCGATGATACGCTCCTGCTGGGGGTCAAAAGTTGGGCGAATGTTCGGGCTCTCCAAGCGGTTCTGGTGCTTTTTGAGACGATGTCTGGCTTGATAAAGTGAACTTCAATAAGAGCATGGTGGTTGGTGTTAACATTTCTGATTCTTGGCTTGGCGAAGCTGCGTCTGTCCTGCGCTGTCGAGTGGAAAAGATCCCTTTCCTTTATCTGGGACTCCCTATTGGGGGTGATCTGAGACGCTTACGTTTTTGGGAACTACTGGTGACCCGGTTAAAGAATAGATTGTCTGGATGGAAGAGTCACTTCCTTTCTTTTGGTGGTCGTCTTGTTTTGCTTAAGTCTGTCCTGACCTCACTTCCTGTCTATGCTCTTTCCTTCTTCAAAGCTCCCTCAGGTATCATTTCCTCTATTGAATCTCTTTTAATTGAATTTTTTTGGGGTGGGTGTGAGGATTCTAGGAAAATATCTTGGGTTAACTGGAAATCCATTTGTTTGCGAAAGGAGTATGGGGGTTTGGGGGTCAGGCGGTTGAGGGAGTTTAATCTGACTCTGTTAGGTAAATGGTGCTTGAGGATGTTAGCGGATAAAGACGGATTGTGGTTTAGAGTGTTGGCAGCCAGGTATGGGTTTGAGAGAGGCAGGCTCCGAGTGGGAGGACGGAGAGGGTCCACTTGGTGGAGGGAGATAGCGTGTATTAGGGAGGGAGGTGATATAGGGGACAGTTGGTTTGAGGAGCATGTTATGAGGAGGGTGGGGGATGGGTCAGATACTTTATTCTGGACTGATCCCTGGTTGGAAGGGATCCCCCTGAGTGAGCGGTTTGGTCGTCTGTTTGTTTTAGCGGAGACTAGACAGTGTACGGTGGTTGAGATGTTTGCGTTAGGGTGGGGAGTAGATGGGGAGGCCTGGGTGTGCCGTCGGCAGTTGAGGGGGTGGGAGGAGGAGGAGCTGAGAGAGTGTCAGTCTTTATTACTTACCATTTCATTGCAGGACCAGTCTTCAGATAGGTGGCAGTGGCAGCCTGATCCTGTCAGAGGCTACACTGTCCGGGGAGCATATCAGATTTTGACTTCATAGGTTTTGGCTCCCATAGACGATGCAGACAAACTTATTTGGCATCCACAAGTTCCTTTGAAGGTCTCCATCTTTGCATGGCGTCTTTTGCGTGACCGGTTGCCCACAAAAACCAACCTGGTCACTCGAGGCATCTTATCTACAGCGGATCAGCTGTGCGTTTCAGGTTGTGGAGAGGTGGAGTCAGCACATCACTTATTTATCTCTTGTGGTATTTTTGGTTCTCTATGGGCGTTAGTGCATTCATGGATCGGCATCCCGGGGGTGGAGTTCACTTCCTTATGTGATCACTTTGTCCAGTTTACTTTTTCAGCGGGTGTTTCTCGAGCTCGTCGCTTCTTTCTGCAGCTTATCTGGCTTGTGAGTGTGTGGGTTGTATGGACGGAGAGAAATCACAGGCTGTTCCGAAGCTCAACCAGTACTACTTCTCAGTTGATGGACAAAATCAAGCTTCTTTCTCTTAGGTGGCTGAAGGCGAATTGTGTTAACTTAGCTTCTAACTGTCATAACTGGTGGTCTAGTCCTTTGTTGTGCTTGGCTCTTGCATGATCTGTTGTGATTATTTTTCTGTAACCTTATTTGACTCGTTGTAACCGTTGATGGACTACCTTAGCACACCTTGTGCCAGAGAGTTTTGATTTTATAATATATGTCTCATTTTGGCTTGTTCAAAAAAAAAAATATCATAAATAATTCAAGAGATGGAGGAATAATTATTATATTTGACATTAAAAAAAAAAGATATCACTCACACAGTCACACATATGTTGCCCCCGCATTCTTAATTTTATGGATCCGTCACTGGGCGTGTTATATTATCATTGAATCATACCTAACAATTGAAACCCACCTCCCTTTTGTAATTGTAACCTCTAATATCTTTGTTTTGAAACTTCATTTAAGAGCATTGTCTATATTATAAACACTAACACTGACACCAAATATGACGATAACAAAAGAAATAATTTGACAAAATAAAATAATTGAATGTAACTATATTTATTGGTTCAGACACCAAACACGCTTTAAATTTATATGTTGATGTTATATATTAAGTATATAACATAGAGTAAAGATAACATACCAAAAGATATATGCTCATTATCATAACATTGAGTTTGTGGTATCTCAATCTCATAACATGATTTTCCTATTATACGAGCGGTTAGTTAATGTCAGTGATATATGTTTGAAATTATATATATATATATATATATATATATATATATATATATATATATATATATATATATATATGACATTTTCCTATGAAAAGAGAAAAATGTTTGGAAATCGATTTGTAATTGAAAAGGAAATTCTTTTGTCGAGAATTTATATTTTAAGAGTTTGACATGTGTGAACTATTTTGAAAAATATTTACGTTCGCAAAAAGTATTTTGTTATAAGACTAGCGAGAAAAGTTTTAGTTAAACTTGTTTAGTTTGAAAAGATTTTGGAACTTATGATTTAAGGCAAAAGTTTTCTGAAAAATGAATATCTTTTGGAAATGTTTTAAAATAGTCGAGATTTATTTAAATGACATTTTTGTGATTAGAAGCTATTCTTGAAGGTGTTTAAAGTTTTCAAAAAGAGTTATTTGAAAATGAGTTGAGCCTAGCTAGTTGTGAGGGAACAACCATAGGTATTGAATCCATTAGTATCCGAGCTAGGACTTATTTATGTAACCAATTAGAATGTGGTATTAACTTAGATAAGTTGTATGTTTTAAAAGGTTAAGAGGATTAGCCGAATTGGGGACTTCGTCGAGAGAGACGGATATTGCTCGCGTAGCGTAAGTTGATGTGTTGGAAGCTTGCCGAGGTAAGGGCACTTTCTAACGATTTCATATACCTCGAAATATCGAGTGCTTTTTATGCATGTGTAACTGTTTGCTTGAATATGTGTATTTGCTTGATGTGAAGCAATATGAATTATAAGCATGGTTGTTTTGTGATGTATTCTCGTGACGAGAACTTGTTTGAGAACATGCTATATTCTACACATGCTTGAGTGGTTGTTGTGAATTTTATATGATTGAGAATATATGTATGCTGTTGTGATTGAATACATATGATTGAGAATATATGTATGTTGTTGTGATTGAATACATATGATTGAGAATATATGTATGTTGTTGTGATTGAATACATATGATTGAGAATCTATGTATGTTGTTGTGGTTGTGATTACATATGCTTGTATGATATGTAATTAGTTGCATGAGCATATATGAACGTGTATGTCAGATGGGACTGCCCGGGGTATGTCAGATGGAGACTACCCTGTATATGTTGAAATAGAATATATTATGCTCATTCATTCATAGTCATGTATGTCAGATGGGACTGCACGGGGTTGTTTGAGATAGACTATTCTCATGACGAGAACTTGTTTGAGAACATGTTATATTCTACACATGCTTGAGTGGTTGTTGTGAATTTTATATGATTGAGAATATATGTATGCTGTTGTGATTGAATACATATGATTGAGAATATATGTATGTTGTTGTGATTGAATGCATATGATTGAGAATATATGTATGTTGTTGTGATTGAATACATATGATTGAGAATCTATGTATGTTGTTGTGGTTGTGATTACATATGCTTGTATGATATGTAATTAGTTGCATGAGCATATATGAACGTGTATGTCAGATGGGACTGCCCGGGGTATGTCAGATGGAGATTACCCTGTATATGTTGAAATAGAATATATTATGCTATGCATTCATAGTCATGTATGTCATATGGGACTGCACGGGGTGTGTCAGATGGGACCACCTAATCCTGCGGGATTTTATTGAGTCGGTGATTGTCAGATGGAGACCTCACCTGCCCTGCGGGGTTTAGTAGGAGATGGACCTACGACTCTCTACGGAGAGGTTAAATTCCGGAATTCATGCATGTGACAGCCAGTGATTGGTGTCACGATCATGTAGAGTCTGCATTGATAGGCTAATTGTTCATTTGAATATTGTTGTGTGTGATTGATAGACTATTCGTATACTTAAATTCTATGATGTGTGATTCATATGATAAACTTGTATATGCTGCCATGTATTGTATATCTTGCGCCGCGTATTTTTGGTTATATGTTATTTTTAGATCGTGACCCTCTACGAGCATTTTTAGGGATTTATTTGTACCGCGTGGAGAAGCGGCAAGGCTTGAAGCTGTCTGTGGGTCTTCGTCACCCAGTCATCTTCAGTTAGAGTTTAAAAATCAGCTTAGGGGTAGTAGTTTAAGAGTCTCGTTTGCTCTTATTTATTGTTCGCTGTATTTATATTGAAATTGTATTACGATAATTATTTGGAATAAATGATGTCGTTATGTCTGTTTAGACATAACGTTTGGTTCTAATCTTAAACTTTTATTTGTGAAAACAATTTATAAAAGAGGCATTGCACTACGATCGTTATTTTGAAAATGGTTTACTCTGATTTAATTTAAGTGTGATCGTGAATGTTTTATTTCAAAGTCTTTGTTGTTTTTATAAAAAAAAAAAATGCCTACTTTTGGGCTTCGAAAATCGGGGTGTTACAAAGACCGTAAGCACTGCAGCAACATGTGAAGGTGATGGTTCGAGTAAAACATAAGAAGATTATAAGAGCTTTGTTGAAGAGGAATGATGAACTGAAGAAAAATGAGAAAAATTTTGTGATTGTCGTTGTAATCTTGGGGTTGATGTTATGTTTTACTGTGTCGTTTTATATTAGTTGCCGTTGTAATCTTAAGAACAAGAGCTTTGTTGCCGATTGTAATCTTCTGTATTGTAATTTGCATCTTCTATTAATGAATAAAATTGTGTTGTGTTGTTCTATTTCAAATCAAGTTGTTAATGTATTGTTATTGCTATGTTTTGTTCCCGTTATTATGTTTTGTTATAATTCAAATCAGAAGCCTAAACATTGGTCATCTAGAAATTCAATTATTGTGAGTTAAAACAAATTTGGATATAGGATTTGCAAAATCGAGCAAAGAGAGAATGAAGTCCTTTGTTCAGTATTTGGATAGGGTTTTAGAATTTGGGAACGAAGTGCAGAAGAAGGATTTTCCATTGTTCTTATTTTTTATTTTTGATATAGGATTAATTAGATATATGATTAATTAGTTTTTTTTTTTTTGGTTTATTAATTAGTTTATTATAATGGGAAGATAAGCACACCTCATGTGACTTCTTCCTTTTCTTATTTTTTTAAAAATTATGTGACAGAAAAAAAAACTTATGTGGAACTTGAGTCACTCATTTGAGTTGCCACATCAGCATTGATTAAGTAAAAATTGCCCTTTTGCAATCAAATGTAAAGATAGGGGGCCAAAAGTGCTAATTTAAAACATAGGGGGTCAAAATTGCAACTTTCTAAAGCATAGAGGGTCAAAAGTGCAATTTAACCATCACTTTATTAATTAATGTTTATTTTCCTTTTAATGCAGGTTGCTCTTCTCTACGATGGGTATGTGAATTTTTTCTACCACCACCTTTCATACTATTTAGTTAATGCATTTTCTTTCATCTTATACTTTGTTTGAATCGCGAGCTAATTTTTTTGAAGCTGAACACTTTTGATCCCTCACTTTTTGTGTGGGCTTTTGGTTTTCGGTCTAATTGCGTCCATAAGTTAACAAAATATTATGTAAGAATTTCATTAAAAAATAAATTGGATGTCATCACCCGGGTTCAAACCAAAATCTCACAATTATGTGAGTTTAATTTCATCACTTTATCTAAGACAAAAAAAAAAAAATTAACTTAATCAAAGACATTCTTTAATAAGAATTTGATTTTCATAGAGATATATCAACACGAAAAATGGACAATTCGAATTATATTTTCCCATTCTGCCACAGGCTTAGAGTTAATCTAACTCTAAATTGCTTCTTTTCACCCACAAACTTAAATTCTAATATTTGAGGCTCAACAATAACACCCAGTTCCGAAGGCGCAATGACCTTCACCCTATACTTACCCGGACATCCAACATTTTCAACAATCCGCATAAGAACCAACCATCGGATGTCCAATACGAATATATGGAACCATTATGGATGAATAATTGAAGTCCAGTATATTGAATGATGTTTCTGTTCGTGGAGGTTTGTAGTTATCGTAAGTAGAAATCATCAAGGTGGGCAACACCCGCACCACGATGCCATAAATAATTCAAATATCTTCGGTGGTAATATCATATATGAGTCCGGGGTCGACCACAAGGTTAGGTTGAATATGACCTGCGCCATACGCAAACGGAGTTGCGCTTTTCCAACTTGTTAGATCATGTTGCATCATAGGACTTCCAGAAGTATCATTTACACTTGCTGCAAAAGAAAATGATTTTATAAACTATAATAATAAAAATATAAAAAATATATGAATGCAATGATCTTATAAATGTACTCCTTTACCTGTGGTCATCATTGCTGAGCTGGACTCCACCTAGGATAGATGGATCTAAGCAATGTTGCAACACCAGCAACATGAGGACACGCCATTGAAGTGCCTGACATCTTTATGAATGGACTGCACTCGGATCCACCATAAGCTGCGATAATGCCTACTCCTGACGCGGTGATGTCCGATTGCAACAACAACAAAACTATAAGTACATCACTTAAGATATACGATTGATAATCTAAGACAAGTATATCCAACCTTGAGAGTTGCTGGGTCAATATAATTTGGGCCCCTTAATGAGAATGAAGCCACATATGGAGCCGACTCTATACTATATTTGGTTTTCACCTTAGAAATATGTGCCACGGGATACCTGTATATGCCGAATCAGTGGCGGAAAATAAATAAATTCGGATGTCCGCTAAAAATTATCATATATAAATTAAATACAAAAATGATATTTCATACAATAATTTACAAACACAAACTTGATCATAAAAAAATTAAATTGCATACAATAAATAATATTCTACATGTTCCAAATTTATATTTTTGTGCAAACGGCAAAATTTTATTAGAAAGCAACTATGGGTACAAGGCATACACATAGATGGAACACATGAAAACAAAAACATGCACCATTCCAAAGCAGACCAGCCACGCTCAGAGATAGCTGACCACACCAAAAAAATACAACAAAACTCCTAACCTCAAGCAAACAACACAAAAAAAAAACGACACACCCCAAAAGAAACAAACAGCGGTAATAAACAAAACCAACACGCCAAAAACTAGAGAAAAAGCCTGAACCAACCAAACAGAAGCCAAAAACAGCAGACAAAAAACACAAGATTGTCTCCGAAAACAACCCGATTCACGTTGCCATTTGTAAAGCAAACACGGGGTGATCTTCAATATATGGACACTCCACCTTCAAGACAAAAGCTTAATCTATTCAAAATACAAAATTTTGAGCATAAGGAAGAATTCACCGGTTGTACTTGATGTAATTCAAAACGTTGACAGCATCTTTGTAATTCACATGCGCAGTAGGAAACACATCTTGATCATCAACAACTTTAACTTCTAGGTTCATATACCGGCCCAATATTAGTCTGATGGCGCCTATCCTATGTGCTTCCTCAGCCTTTTGATTTTCGGTAAGTTCATCAAAACCACCCAGAAAGCAGAACAATATATTTCCCTTCGCTTTGTTTGGATCAAGAGCTCCCCTCTCGCAAAACATGCTACAAAAAATTAAGTAGATTTTAAGAGATCATATCACCCACAAATAAAAAATTATTTGAGAATTTCCAGCTTGGTTTATGTAATCTTACGCGTCTGTATCAGATTTGTGGTGATATTTAACATCGGCACCACTAACCAATGGGTAAAACCTCTCATGTAGTAATCCAAATTTATTAAATGTTTTTCCCTAAAAATTAAATAATGAACATGAGCAAATCAGTTTGTATTGACATGGTAACGTGGCATACCATTTAAATAGACTTTCCAATTTCAACTAAAATTCCTAAAATATAGGTGCAGCATCACACGATAACAACCGATATCTTAAGGTTCTAATAACAACTTCCATAAACTTTGAGTAAATCAACTATCATGATTTATAACATGCTGCATAATAACTGACACACAAGAACCTACTACTAATAGATTAAATGCCGAATAATTATTAATATTAATTTTTATGTATGATACATTGAGAACTCTATTGTCACCAAGGGTAACATCATAGAAGAAATCTCTATCTGTTGTGCTATCTGCAACCGTAATCACCCATGGTTCACAATTCGTTAGACTACTTGGATGTGGTCCCGTGTTTCCTGCAGATTTCACAACCACTATGCCATTAGGGACTGCCTCAAAGGTCGATCTATAATTCCCCTGATACGTGTACGCCATATCGGGAACTTCTCTACCCATGGAGACCGAGAGAACGTCAACTCCATCATCAACGGCAGCACTATAAGCCTTTCGCATGTCCGCATCATCACATAATTCCTCCCCTTCGTAATTTGGCCAGGTCACCTTACTAGAAAATGAGTTGCATCTTATATAAGGTGCAACTCGTTTTCTGGTAAGGTTTCCTGGCCAAATTACGAAGGGGGGGAATTATGTGATGATGCGGACATGCAGAAGGCTTATAGTGTTGTCATTGATGATGGAGTTGACGTTCTCTCGGTCTCCATGTGTAGAGAAGTTCCCGATATGGCGTACACGTATCAGGAGAGTTATAGGTCGACATTTGAGGCAGTCGCTAATGGCATAGTGGTTGCGAAATCTGCAGGAAACACAAGACCACATCCAAGTAGTCTAACGAATTGTGAACCGTGGGTGATTACGGTTGCAGCTAACATAACAGGTAGAGATTTCTTTTGTGATGTTACCCTATGGCGTACATTGAGAAGTTCCCTACCCATGTATGATACATTGAGAACTCTATTGTCACCAAGGGTAACATCATAGAAGAAATCTCTATCTGTTGTGCTATCTGCAACCGTAATCACCCATGGTTCACAATTCGTTAGACTACTTGGATGTGGTCCCGTGTTTCCTGCAGATTTCACAACCACTATGCCATTAGGGACTGCCTCAAAGGTCGATCTATAATTCCCCTGATACGTGTACGCCATATCGGGAACTTCTCTACCCATGGAGACCGAGAGAACGTCAACTCCATCATCAACGGCAGCACTATAAGCCTTTCGCATGTCCGCATCATCACATAATTCCTCCCCTTCGTAATTTGGCCAGGTCACCTTACTAGAAAATGAGTTGCATCTTATATAAGGTGCAACTCGTTTTCTGGTAAGGTTTCCTGGCCAAATTACGAAGGGGGGGAATTATGTGATGATGCGGACATGCAGAAGGCTTATAGTGTTGTCATTGATGATGGAGTTGACGTTCTCTCGGTCTCCATGTGTAGAGAAGTTCCCGATATGGCGTACACGTATCAGGAGAGTTATAGGTCGACATTTGAGGCAGTCGCTAATGGCATAGTGGTTGCGAAATCTGCAGGAAACACAAGACCACATCCAAGTAGTCTAACGAATTGTGAACCGTGGGTGATTACGGTTGCAGCTAACATAACAGGTAGAGATTTCTTTTGTGATGTTACCCTTAGTGACAATAGAGTTCTCAGTGTATCTTACATAAAAACTAATATTAATAGTTATTTGGAATTTAATCTATTAGTAGTAGGTTCTTGTGTCAGTTATTATGCAGCATGTTAGAAATCGTGTTAGTTGATTTACTCAAAGTTTATGGAAGTTGTTAGTAGAACCTTAAGATATCGTTTGTTATCATGTGATGTTGCACCTATATTTTAGGAGTATTAGTTGAAATTAGAAAGTCTATTTAAATGGCATGCCACGTTACCATGTCAATACAAACTGATTTGCTCATGTTCATTCTTTAATTTTTAGGGAAAAACATTTAATAAATTTGGATTACTACATGAGAGGTTCGGTGACGATGTTAAATATCACCACAAATCTGATACAGACGCGTAAGATTACATAAATCAAGCTGGAAATTCTCAAATAATTGTTTATCTGTGGGTGATATGATCTCTTAAAATCTACTTAATTTTTTGTAGCATGTTTTGCGAGAGGGGAGCTCTTGATCCAAATAAAGCGAAGGGAAAGCTATTGTTCTGCTTTTTGGGTGGTTCTGATGAACTTACCGAAAATCAAAAGGCCGAGGAAGCACATAGGGTAGGCGCCATCAGACAAATATTGGGCCGGTATATGAACCTAGAAGTTAAAGTTGTTGATGATCAAGATGTGTTTCCTACTGCGCATGTGAATTACAGAGATGCTGTCAACGTTTTGAATTACATCAAGTACAACCAGTAAATTCTTCCTTATGCTCGAAATTTTATATTTTGAATAGGTTAAGCTTTTGTCTTGAAGGTGGAGTGTCTATATATTGCAGATCACCCCGTGTTTGCTTTAAGAATGACAACATGAACCGAGATATTGTTTTCGGAGACAATCTTGTGTGTTTTGGCTGCTGTTTTTTACTTCTGGTTGTTTGGTTGGTGCAAGCTTTTCTCTAGTTTTTGGCGTGTTGATTTTGGTTATTACTGCTGTTTGTTTCTTTTGGGGTGTATCGTTTTTTTTTTTTGGGTGTTGTTTGCTTGAGGTTAGGGGTTTGGTTGTATTTTTTTTGGTGTGGCCAACTATCTCTGAGTGTGGCTGGTCTGCTTTGGAATGGTGCATGTTTTTGTTTTCCTATGTTCCATCTATGTGTATGCCTTGTACCCATAGTTGCTTTCTAATAAAATTTTGCTGTTTGCAAAAAAATATAAATTTGGAACATGTATAATATTATTTATTGTATGCAATTTAATTTTTTTATGATCAAATTTGTGTTTGACGTAAATTATTTTATGAAATATAATTTTTGTATTTAATTTATATATGATAATTTTTTAGCGGACATCCGAATTTATTTTCCGCCACTGATTCGGCATATACAGGTATCGCGTGGCACATATTTCTAAGGTGAAAACCAAATATGGTATAGAGCCGGCTCCATATGTGGCCTCATTCTCGTCAAGAGGCTCAAATTCTATTGACCCAGCAATCCTCAAGGTTGGATATACTTGTCTTAGATTATCAATCGCATATCTTAAGTGATGTATTTATAGTTTTGTTGTTGCTGCAGCCGAAAATCACCCCGCCAGGAGTTGGCATTATCGCAACTTATGGTGGATCCGAGTGCGGTCCATTCATAAAGATGTCAGGCACTTCAATGGCGTGTCCTCATGTTGTTGGTGTTGCAGCATTGCTTAGATCCATTTATCGTAGGTGGAGTCCAGCCGCAGTCAAGTCAGCAATAATGACCACAGGTAAAAGAGTACAGTTATATGATCATTGCATTTATTTTTTATATCTTTATTATTATAGTTTATAAAATCATTCTCTTTTGCAGCAAGTGTAAATGATACTTCTGGAAGTCCTATGATGCAACATGATTTAACAAGTTGGAAAAGAGCAACTTCATTTGCGTATGGCGCAGGTCAGCTTCAACCTAATCTTGTGGTCGACCCCGGACTCATATATGATATTACCACCAAAGATTATTTGAATTATTTATGGCATCGTGTTGCGGGTGTTGCACACCTTGATGATTTCTACTTACCCGATAACTACAAACCTCCACGAACAAAAACATCATTCAATATACTGGACTTCAATTATCCAGCCATAACGGTTCCATATATTCGTATTGGACATCCGGTGATTCTTATGCGGATTGTTGAAAATGTTGGATGTCCGGGTAAGTATAGGGTGAAGGTCATTGCGCCTTCGGAACTGAGTGTTGTTGTTGAGCCTCAAATATTAGAATTTAAGTTTGTGGGTGAAAAGAAGCTATTTAGAGTTAGATTAACTCTAAGGGACACTCTGTTGTGGCTGGAAAATTTCATGATCAATGAAGTCGTCATCGACGTTTATTTATCCTAAAAAGGGAAAGGAAAATATCGCGAAAAACCTTCGATTAAAGTTCAATTGCTTTTAGGTTTACATTAACTCCTCTAAATTAACTTATTATCCGCTTAATTCTACTCCAATTATTAATTAAATAAAAAAAAAGTTTTTTTATTTAGGGTGCTTGACGAGATGTTTCGATCCCGCTCCTACGTATCCCCAGGTGCGATGGGGAACTCAAAGCTACATAGTTCTTAAAAAAGAATTTGGCGGGTTTGTTCGTTTTTAGCGGATAACATTTATTTCGTATTCTGTTGATACAACAATGCTTGTATGTTCTTAACAGATGCTTAAGCTTTGTATGTATCAGAGGAATAAATAAAATGTGTATCCATTTATAGAAAAGAGAGTTGTCAACGGACAATGCTTATTTCATATTCTGCTGATACAACAGTGCTCGTATGTTCTTCATAGAAGCTTGAGCTTGTATATGTCAGAGGAATGGATAAAGCAATACCAGATTTTATTGAGAAAAAGAGTTTGAGTGAGTTGAGTTATTTTTAATAGTTTTAAAGTGAGAGTAACCCGATCCGCGGTCATACGTCACTCATCACGAATTACCCGGGGTGGAAGAGCCATACGTCAAATCCACCATTTTTCACTTGTTATTTATGAAAATATTAATTTGTTTTTTATTGTAAAAAGAAACCAAACAGTCCATAACCAAGCATATAAAGAAATGAGCAAGGGTAGAAGAAGAGAGAACAAGATAATATGAAATGACAAGAGATGATAATAATGCATGCAACAATTATATGATTTAAAAAAAAAAGTAGCGAACAATGAATAAAATACTAACGTAAACTAAATAAGCACTAAAAAGGGCTAAACATAATGATTTATAACATGACACATGAATTAAAGTGAAGAATTGATGTTGGAACAATTTTATTAATGCAAAGAATTTGATCCAAATAAGCATTTATTCACATAAGCTAAAGAGCAATTAGGTTGGAAAAGGACTTATGAAAATAAGTGATCAATATTGAATGTGAAGATTGAAAGTGTAATTGATTTAGTGCAAAAATTTGAATTAAATAAGATAAAAAGTTTTTTAAGTTCAAATAAACACTTTTGGAAATAAGCTAAAAAGCAATCAAGTTGGAAAGGACTTATGAAAATAAGTCATCAATTTTGAATGTGAAAAATGAAAGTGTAATTGATTTAGTGCAAAAATTTGAATTAAATAAGCTAAAAAGCTTTTTAAGTTCAAATAAACACTTTTGGAAATAAGCTAAAAAACAATTAAGTTGAAAAAGATTTATGAAAATAAGTCATCAGTTTTGAATGTGAAAACTGAAAGTGTAATTGATTTGGTGCAAAAATTCGAATTAAATAAGTTAAAAAGCTTTTTAAGTTCAAATAAGCAATTTTGAAAATAAGCTAAAAATCAATTAAGTTGGAAAAAGACTTATGAAAATAAGTCATCAGTTTTGAATTACCAAACCTCGAATTGTAAATTAATATAGTGCAAAAATTTGAATTAAATAAGCTAAAAAAATTTTAGTTCAAATAAGCACTTTTGAAAATAAGCTAAAAAGCACTTAACAAATAATCTGCCGAGGGGGTGCAGAAATTAATCTGGGTGGTGCATCAGCAAAAAGCCTCACATGCAGCCGAAGCCCAGACGCAGTCAACCAAAAACAATTCTGAGTCAACAAAAAATAATCTTGTGTGGCATCAAATGAAGTACCATGGTATATACCCTAGATTACGGACTTCGGATCAATCAGAAAGACTGGATTGAAAGTCCTAGAACAGATCTGGGCTCTCTGATCTTCACAAGTTAATCAAACAGCCCACAATTTTTCACATAATAAAAATAAATAAATATATCAAACAGATGCATCTGGTGTGGGTGGCGCAAAACAGGGTAGGTGCGCCACCAGCATCATCACCGTTATAACTCTTAAAAACTCCATCTGACGGTTCTTTTTTAAACTAGCAATCAGACGGCTGGGACTTAAGACTAAGATCAAACGAACTAGATTAAACTGGAAAAGGAAGGGCTCACGTGTGCACCTTCCTCGACGGTGATGCAAGGACCGGCCGGCACGGTGGATCTGGCGACGGAAACCTCACCGGAGGTCCAAAACGTGCGAATGAGTATACTATCTCACTCGATTTTTCGCGTAGAACACGAATCCGGGCTTAGTTTTTCAAGATAATGCTTATATTGTAATTAACTACAACAACAACTTGAAAGTACAAATAATCAAAACATCATTTAAGCTCAAACCAAGCAAAATCAGTCTATTAGAAAGCTTATATACATGAAAATAAACATAAAACAACTAAAACTAACCTCTAAAAGCCTCTAAGATGTTCTTCAAAAAACTTGATTTTCTTTAATCTCAAAGCTTCAATCTTTCTCAAAACCTTACGTTGAATGCGTTTTAGCTTGTGTTAATGCTACTGGGAATGATTTGGAACTGTTTGTGAAGAGATTTTTGAGTTTTGTTGGTGTGTTTATGGAAAATGAAAATTGAGAAAATGTGAGAAAATGAGGAAGAATTTAGCGTTGTTTTTTTTATCCAATTCCCTTTTAGGTTAAAATGGGAGTGTGAGTGTTGGATAAGAAAGGGTAAAAGATAGAAATGTGATTTTTCATTTTTTTTGGCTCTTCTTATTAGTTTTATTTTTTTGTGATAATGTGGTGATATGAGTAGAGGATTCTAGGTTCGGTGAAGATGAGTAGAGATAAAGTTGAATGAGCAATGCTAATATTAGGGGTGGCAAAACGGGCCAAGCCCGCGGGGCCGACCCGTTTGGCCCGCAATTTTTGGTGGGCTGGGCTGAGATTTTCGGCCCGCACACTTAAGTTGGCCCGCCCCGCCCCACACCGTTTTTGAGCGGGCTTAAATGGAGTGGGCCTAAACGGGGGCGGGTAAGGCCGTTTTCCACCCCTTTCTAGTACTTATCGTTTTATCTTATATTTTAAGTGGTACTTATTATCTTAGTTGATGATTTGTTAGTTTAATTAAGCATAATTATAAGGAATTGTTTATTAACTTGGTTAATGTTTCTTTTAGTTTAATTATCTCTATTCTCTGCTGCAAGCTTATCTTAATTATCCATATTTTAGTATTATTGTTAGTTTTAAAATAGGAGATAAGAATTATAAAAAATTGTGAAGTTATTATAATTCAATTTGTTTAATATTTTTTTAACATTTAATTTTTAACATTTAATTGTGAGTTGTAATTCAAATCGTAAAAAAAAAAAAAAAAAAAAAGTATTTGGCGGGCATGCCCGCCAACCCGCAACCCCACCAATAAACGGGCGGGCTTGAATTTTGAGCCCGCACATCTAAGTTGGCCCGCCCCGCCCCATCTCGTATTTTAGCGGGCTTAAATGGGGCGGGGTTAAACGGGGCGGGCATGCCCGTTTTGCCACCCCTAGCTAATATCACACTCTCAAACACACTCATTTAAACACACCCTATAATATGAAGGCACCTAATCCACTTTTATCACTCCTTTACCGGATAACCTGTTCAACAGGTTGAAAGACTATTTTTATTTTTTAATTGTTTTATTTAAAATTTAACTGTTGTCTCTCCTTCCTTACGGTTTCAATAGTCGTCGATTGATTTTCATTTTTCAGGTTCTGTTTATTTTTTAGAAAGAATTAGTATGTGCAATATGGTAGCAACAACATTATCCCAATTCTAAATCCCCCTTCAATCTTCACACATTACATTAACAATTCTAAAGCCCCCAACAAAATCATTCACAGCCACTCACCAATTACCATGATTCACAGCGTCATAAAAATTTGATTTTGAAGAACCAACTTCACTACTCTCCCAAACTCCTAAACGGGATCCACTTTTTTTTTTCCCTCACCATAGATCTATATACTATACAATTAAGAAAGAAAAGAAAAAAAATCTTCATCCCAATTTTGCTAGAGAGAGAAATGTTTTTCCATCTAGGTACGGCCGGAGGAATTAGTTCTACTGTCTTCATATCCAAACTCAAAGATACCCAAAAAAGAAAAAAAGAAGATTGAGAATATTGGGTGTGTCAAAAGGGGTAAGGGAGTTGAACAGGAGAGACAACTTTTGGTGAGAGGTGACCGATGATTAAAAAAATTAAAAAGGTTTAAATTTCTCAACTTCTATCCGGTAAACCAAATAAAAAATAAAGTTACATGGCTACATACTATTGGGTGTGTTTAAAAGAGTGTGACTCTTGACTTTAGCATAACTCAAGTTGATTTATTTTTGGATTTTTGATTTATGGTAATTGCTCACAAAAATAAATAAACATTAATAATAAAAAATAAAATATTTTTGAATTTTGAATTAAAAATAAAAATAAAAATGCAATGATTATAAGAGATGCAATTTATTAAAGAAAAATGAATTTTTGGAATTTTAATGTAAATTTTTTTTTGGTTACAAGAGAAAAGAGAAAAAAAGAAAGACACAAAAGAAACTAAATTCTAACAAAAGCAACACCCCATGCAAATGTTTACTTTTAATGTAAATGTTTACTTTTATGCAAAATGTTGACTTAATATGAAAAATAATTATTTTCAACTCGTTTTGTCCAATGATTTTGAGAGAATTATCTTCGAAAGTGACTGTCAACAGGTTGTGAATGCTTTGTGTAATGATTGCTTGTATGAAAATGAGCTTGATACTTTGCTCTCAGCTTGTAGTTCCCTTCTTATTTCTAATGCTAATTACAACATAACTTATGTTAGGAGGCAAGCCAATATAGTTGCTCACAATCTTGCTAGAGCATCTTTATTTCAGTTTAGCCCCAGTGTTCATCATTTTTATCCACCTAGTTGTATCTCTTCTATTATATTGAATAAAATGCAATGAGTTCATTTTGTTTTAAAAAAAAAAATGAAAAAGAATTGTTATTTTATTATATGGGACAAAATTAGAATATGACAGCTGGCCTATTTAATTATCTTATACCTCATGAGTGCGAAGGACGTCAGTCTTCGTGCTCTTGTGGTAAAAGGTAATTAAATACACATGCTTTAATTTTGCACCGAAATGGATGCTTATAAGAGATAAGGATCGAGTATACATGTTTATCATTTCTTTCGGAGGAACTCAGAAGGTAATAAAAGCATCGCCTAAACAAGGTGTTTGGATTCTAAGAGTAAGCCAACCTCAACCAGGTACTGACTGCAGACAGATGATTGCCCAAACCAGGCGTTGAATCTTGGAGGTAAGTCGACTGCTAAACTATGTATCAATTGAAAAACGGACCATCGCCTAAACCAGGTGCTTAAATCCATAAAGTAAGTCGTCGCCTAAACAGGTGCTTTGGACAAAAGAGAATGAATCGTCGTCTAAACCAGGTGCTTGGACTTTAAGAGCAAGTCAATTCCTCAATCAGGTACTGACTGCAGACAGATTATCGCCTGAACCAGACGTTAAATCTTGAAGGCAAGTCGACTCCTAAACTAGGTATCAACTGAAAAACAAACCATCGCCTAAACCAGGTGTTTAAATCCATAAAGTAAATCGTTGCCTAAACAGGTGCTTGGATCGAAAGAGTGAATCATCATTTTTCTCTTTGTTTTTATCCATGATGTTTCATTCAACCGCTGAATAACATACTTATGAAAGCATAATGTAATAGAATTTGATTCTGCTTATAACTACATGTTGTTATTTTCTCTCTAGAGCACCAAATTGATCACTGATGTGTAACATATCTCAAAGAAACATATTAAACAAAACAACATGAGCCATATTGATCCATGTAACAGTAGTGAATATCTGAGTAACCTGTCTCACTTTAAGCCTCTGGCTGAGAAACCAAACTACTCAATAATCTGGAAAAAAAGATTAAAGACTTACATGGACATATTTTACTCTAAATAGTTTGTCAGACCAGACATTGAAAAAAAATAAGATGTAGTATTTTAGAATGTTGATTTATAACTCATTTTTAGCTAAGAAACACAATTTGAAGAATTAATTGCAGTTTCATTTTTCAATTATAGGTTCTGAGAGTTGTTTTGAAGAATTAATTGCAGTTTCATTCTTCAAATTGTGTTTCTTAGCAGTTAAAAACCTGATTCATTTTTTCTTTTGGCTTCTTGCTTATCTATTAAGTCTTTTTATTACAATCACATTATTATTATTAATCTTCTCCCTCTCTCATTATTATTAATCACATCCTAATTATTCTATGGCAATTACCTTGCTTATTTTATATGGAGGAATGAGAGTTTGAAGGATGGTTCACCATTTCCATGGTCTTTGAGTGAGATACAAGAGTGGTTTAAAGGCCTGATCCTAATAAATTTGTTTCTCTGGTTATTGTGATGCTCAGCCTTTGTTGAGATTGCTATTATTATTATTATTATTATTATTATTAGTCTCGTCTCGTTGATTCGTGATTGGGTGACTCTCATGTGCATGGGTACGGTGATGTTCCGAATGGCGACAATTAAAAGCTGGGATTTGGGAATACATGGCCCAAAATTTACTTAATTTTGATATATTTTATTGACTTATCAAAAGATTTTCGATTAATGTTATATTTTATAAAAATAATCTGTGTTATAAAAAATTATCGGATTAACGTTCAATCTAGCTCTTGTTCAAAAAAAAAATGTTTAGTTTAACTGTCAATTTTGTAAGACAATTGTCGGATGAAAAATTATCGGAGATGTCATATTATAGGTGTTATATATATGCAGGTGAGTCTAGCAACGATGCAATATATATATATATATATATATATATTTTATTTTATTTTAAATTATAATAATAATAATAATAAAGGATAAACGTGAATTTTAGTTAAAATAATATGAGTAAAAATGGAAGAAAAAATGATAATCTATAAACTATTTAAAATAGCGTCTGAAAAATAAACTATAAGTCAGTAAAATAAGCTATATGCTCCCGATGAAAAGAAAAATTTATCAAACAGGTCTTTTAACTTATAAGTTATAAGACATAAGCTATACGTTAGGTTTTTTTGTCAATTAGACCCTTTAAGTGTTGGGGACTAAGGTTCAATTTCTCATGTTATGAAGAACAAGACTAGAGTTGAAAATTTATTACTTGATCAAATGTAGATGTTGTTGTGCATGCGTGAAGAACAGAGATGCTAATGTTCATACTCATGGTTGTAAAATATTATATATATTTGGTTAATCACCGCTAAATATTATATATATTTGGTTAGTTCCTTTGAATCGAATAAATCATATCATATCATATATATTATAAAATATTCAAGTGATGAAATATTTGGTTAGTCACTGTTAAATGGCGGTAAAATTTTGCACATATATATTATATTTTGATTATAATTTAACTGAAATGCATATTGTCAATAAAAAAAAAAAATTGCACATATATGCATCCAATAACGTCTAACCATATGTTTGTAAAACTATTTTAGAAGTAATATAGTAACAAAGTGACACAATGATCATAAATAATTAGAGAGTGCGTTAGTATGGCCACTGCGTCGGTTTTGGTTAACGGTAGTCCTACGGAGGAATTCCCCCTCGAGCGGGGCTTGAGGCAAGGAGATTCGTTATCTCCTTTTCTTTTTCTATACTGGCAGCCGAGGGTCTGAATGTGTTGATGGAGGTTGTG
The DNA here is from genome assembly GCA_954870985.1 of Trifolium fragiferum. NCBI lineage: Eukaryota > Viridiplantae > Streptophyta > Magnoliopsida > Fabales > Fabaceae > Trifolium > Trifolium fragiferum. Next base: position 18,171,697 of record OX940793.1, on the reverse strand, counting down.
GTGGCGCAACACCTTTTTACGGGTTATAGTATTGGTGAGCAGGATCCTGTGATGGTTTCTCACCTTCAGTTTGCCGATGATACGCTCCTGCTGGGGGTCAAAAGTTGGGCGAATGTTCGGGCTCTCCAAGCGGTTCTGGTGCTTTTTGAGACGATGTCTGGCTTGATAAAGTGAACTTCAATAAGAGCATGGTGGTTGGTGTTAACATTTCTGATTCTTGGCTTGGCGAAGCTGCGTCTGTCCTGCGCTGTCGAGTGGAAAAGATCCCTTTCCTTTATCTGGGACTCCCTATTGGGGGTGATCTGAGACGCTTACGTTTTTGGGAACTACTGGTGACCCGGTTAAAGAATAGATTGTCTGGATGGAAGAGTCACTTCCTTTCTTTTGGTGGTCGTCTTGTTTTGCTTAAGTCTGTCCTGACCTCACTTCCTGTCTATGCTCTTTCCTTCTTCAAAGCTCCCTCAGGTATCATTTCCTCTATTGAATCTCTTTTAATTGAATTTTTTTGGGGTGGGTGTGAGGATTCTAGGAAAATATCTTGGGTTAACTGGAAATCCATTTGTTTGCGAAAGGAGTATGGGGGTTTGGGGGTCAGGCGGTTGAGGGAGTTTAATCTGACTCTGTTAGGTAAATGGTGCTTGAGGATGTTAGCGGATAAAGACGGATTGTGGTTTAGAGTGTTGGCAGCCAGGTATGGGTTGGAGAGAGGCAGGCTCCGAGTGGGAGGACGGAGAGGGTCCACTTGGTGGAGGGAGATAGCGTGTATTAGGGAGGGAGGTGATATAGGGGACAGTTGGTTTGAGGAGCATGTTATGAGGAGGGTGGGGGATGGGTCAGATACTTTATTCTGGACTGATCCCTGGTTGGAAGGGATCCCCCTGAGTGAGCGGTTTGGTCGTCTGTTTGTTTTAGCGGAGACTAGACAGTGTACGGTGGTTGAGATGTTTGCGTTAGGGTGGGGAGTAGATGGGGAGGCCTGGGTGTGCCGTCGGCAGTTGAGGGGGTGGGAGGAGGAGGAGCTGAGAGAGTGTCAGTCTTTATTACTTACCATTTCATTGCAGGACCAGTCTTCAGATAGGTGGCAGTGGCAGCCTGATCCTGTCAGAGGCTACACTGTCCGGGGAGCATATCAGATTTTGACTTCATAGGTTTTGGCTCCCATAGACGATGCAGACAAACTTATTTGGCATCCACAAGTTCCTTTGAAGGTCTCCATCTTTGCATGGCGTCTTTTGCGTGACCGGTTGCCCACAAAAACCAACCTGGTCACTCGAGGCATCTTATCTACAGCGGATCAGCTGTGCGTTTCTGGTTGTGGAGAGGTGGAGTCAGCACATCACTTATTTATCTCTTGTGGTATTTTTGGTTCTCTATGGGCGTTAGTGCATTCATGGATCGGCATCCCGGGGGTGGAGTTCACTTCCTTATGTGATCACTTTGTCCAGTTTACTTTTTCAGCGGGTGTTTCTCGAGCTCGTCGCTTCTTTCTGCAGCTTATCTGGCTTGTGAGTGTGTGGGTTGTATGGACGGAGAGAAATCACAGGCTGTTCCGAAGCTCAACCAGTACTACTTCTCAGTTGATGGACAAAATCAAGCTTCTTTCTCTTAGGTGGCTGAAGGCGAATTGTGTTAACTTAGCTTCTAACTGCCATAACTGGTGGTCTAGTCCTTTGTTGTGCTTGGCTCTTGCATGATCTGTTGTGATTATTTTTCTGTAACCTTATTTGACTCGTTGTAACCGTTGATGGACTACCTTAGCACACCTTGTGCCAGAGAGTTTTGATTTTATAATATATGTCTCATTTTGGCTTGTTCAAAAAAAAAATATCATAAATAATTCAAGAGATGGAGGAATAATTATTATATTTGACATTAAAAAAAAAAGATATCACTCACACAGTCACACATATGTTGCCCCCGCATTCTTAATTTTATGGATCCGTCACTGGGCGTGTTATATTATCATTGAATCATACCTAACAATTGAAACCCACCTCCCTTTTGTAATTGTAACCTCTAATATCTTTGTTTTGAAACTTCATTTAAGAGCATTGTCTATATTATAAACACTAACACTGACACCAAATATGACGATAACAAAAGAAATAATTTGACAAAATAAAATAATTGAATGTAACTATATTTATTGGTTCAGACACCAAACACGCTTTAAATTTATATGTTGATGTTATATATTAAGTATATAACATAGAGTAAAGATAACATACCAAAAGATATATGCTCATTATCATAACATTGAGTTTGTGGTATCTCAATCTCATAACATGATTTTCCTATTATACGAGCGGTTAGTTAATGTCAGTGATATATGTTTGAAATTATATATATATATATATATATATATATATATATATATATATATATATATATATATATATATATATATATATATATATATATATATATATGACATTTTCCTATGAAAAGAGAAAAATGTTTGGAAATCGATTTGTAATTGAAAAGGAAATTCTTTTGTCGAGAATTTATATTTTAAGAGTTTGACATGTGTGAACTATTTTGAAAAATATTTACGTTCGCAAAAAGTATTTTGTTATAAGACTAGCGAGAAAAGTTTTAGTTAAACTTGTTTAGTTTGAAAAGATTTTGGAACTTATGATTTAAGGCAAAAGTTTTCTGAAAAATGAATATCTTTTGGAAATGTTTTAAAATAGTCGAGATTTATTTAAATGACATTTTTGTGATTAGAAGCTATTCTTGAAGGTGTTTAAAGTTTTCAAAAAGAGTTATTTGAAAATGAGTTGAGCCTAGCTAGTTGTGAGGGAACAACCATAGGTATTGAATCCATTAGTATCCGAGCTAGGACTTATTTATGTAACCAATTAGAATGTGGTATTAACTTAGATAAGTTGTATGTTTTAAAAGGTTAAGAGGATTAGCCGAATTGGGGACTTCGTCGAGAGAGACGGATATTGCTCGCGTAGCGTAAGTTGATGTGTTGGAAGCTTGCCGAGGTAAGGGCACTTTCTAACGATTTCATATACCTCGAAATATCGAGTGCTTTTTATGCATGTGTAACTGTTTGCTTGAATATGTGTATTTGCTTGATGTGAAGCAATATGAATTATAAGCATGGTTGTTTTGTGATGTATTCTCGTGACGAGAACTTGTTTGAGAACATGCTATATTCTACACATGCTTGAGTGGTTGTTGTGAATTTTATATGATTGAGAATATATGTATGCTGTTGTGATTGAATACATATGATTGAGAATATATGTATGTTGTTGTGATTGAATACATATGATTGAGAATATATGTATGTTGTTGTGATTGAATACATATGATTGAGAATCTATGTATGTTGTTGTGGTTGTGATTACATATGCTTGTATGATATGTAATTAGTTGCATGAGCATATATGAACGTGTATGTCAGATGGGACTGCCCGGGGTATGTCAGATGGAGACTACCCTGTATATGTTGAAATAGAATATATTATGCTCATTCATTCATAGTCATGTATGTCAGATGGGACTGCACGGGGTTGTTTGAGATAGACTATTCTCATGACGAGAACTTGTTTGAGAACATGCTATATTCTACACATGCTTGAGTGGTTGTTGTGAATTTTATATGATTGAGAATATATGTATGCTGTTGTGATTGAATACATATGATTGAGAATATATGTATGTTGTTGTGATTGAATGCATATGATTGAGAATATATGTATGTTGTTGTGATTGAATACATATGATTGAGAATCTATGTATGTTGTTGTGGTTGTGATTACATATGCTTGTATGATATGTAATTAGTTGCATGAGCATATATGAACGTGTATGTCAGATGGGACTGCCCGGGGTATGTCAGATGGAGATTACCCTGTATATGTTGAAATAGAATATATTATGCTATGCATTCATAGTCATGTATGTCATATGGGACTGCACGGGGTGTGTCAGATGGGACCACCTAATCCTGCGGGATTTTATTGAGTCGGTGATTGTCAGATGGAGACCTCACCTGCCCTGCGGGGTTTAGTAGGAGATGGACCTACGACTCTCTACGGAGAGGTTAAATTCCGGAATTCATGCATGTGACAGCCAGTGATTGGTGTCACGATCATGTAGAGTCTGCATTGATAGGCTAATTGTTCATTTAAATATTGTTGTGTGTGATTGATAGACTATTCGTATACTTAAATTCTATGATGTGTGATTCATATGATAAACTTGTATATGCTGCCATGTATTGTATATCTTGCGCCGCGTATTTTTGGTTATATGTTATTTTTAGATCGTGACCCTCTACGAGCATTTTTAGGGATTTATTTGTACCGCGTGGAGAAGCGGCAAGGCTTGAAGCTGTCTGTGGGTCTTCGTCACCCAGTCATCTTCAGTTAGAGTTTAAAAATCAGCTTAGGGGTAGTAGTTTAAGAGTCTCGTTTGCTCTTATTTATTGTTCGCTGTATTTATATTGAAATTGTATTACGATAATTATTTGGAATAAATGATGTCGTTATGTCTGTTTAGACATAACGTTTGGTTCTAATCTTAAACTTTTATTTGTGAAAACAATTTATAAAAGAGGCATTGCACTACGATCGTTATTTTGAAAATGGTTTACTCTGATTTAATTTAAGTGTGATCGTGAATGTTTTATTTCAAAGTCTTTGTTGTTTTTATAAAAAAAAAATGCCTACTTTTGGGCTTCGAAAATCGGGGTGTTACAAAGACCGTAAGCACTGCAGCAACATGTGAAGGTGATGGTTCGAGTAAAACATAAGAAGATTATAAGAGCTTTGTTGAAGAGGAATGATGAACTGAAGAAAAATGAGAAAAATTTTGTGATTGTCGTTGTAATCTTGGGGTTGATGTTATGTTTTACTGTGTCGTTTTATATTAGTTGCCGTTGTAATCTTAAGAACAAGAGCTTTGTTGCCGATTGTAATCTTCTGTATTGTAATTTGCATCTTCTATTAATGAATAAAATTGTGTTGTGTTGTTCTATTTCAAATCAAGTTGTTAATGTATTGTTATTGCTATGTTTTGTTCCCGTTATTATGTTTTGTTATAATTCAAATCAGAAGCCTAAACATTGGTCATCTAGAAATTCAATTATTGTGAGTTAAAACAAATTTGGATATAGGATTTGCAAAATCGAGCAAAGAGAGAATGAAGTCCTTTGTTCAGTATTTGGATAGGGTTTTAGAATTTGGGAACGAAGTGCAGAAGAAGGATTTTCCATTGTTCTTATTTTTTATTTTTGATATAGGATTAATTAGATATATGATTAATTAGTTTTTTTTTTTTTTGGTTTATTAATTAGTTTATTATAATGGGAAGATAAGCACACCTCATGTGACTTCTTCCTTTTCTTATTTTTTTAAAAATTATGTGACAGAAAAAAAAACTTATGTGGAACTTGAGTCACTCATTTGAGTTGCCACATCAGCATTGATTAAGTAAAAATTGCCCTTTTGCAATCAAATGTAAAGATAGGGGGCCAAAAGTGCTAATTTAAAACATAGGGGGTCAAAATTGCAACTTTCTAAAGCATAGAGGGTCAAAAGTGCAATTTAACCATCACTTTATTAATTAATGTTTATTTTCCTTTTAATGCAGGTTGCTCTTCTCTACGATGGGTATGTGAATTTTTTCTACCACCACCTTTCATACTATTTAGTTAATGCATTTTCTTTCATCTTATACTTTGTTTGAATCGCGAGCTAATTTTTTTGAAGCTGAACACTTTTGATCCCTCACTTTTTGTGTGGGCTTTTGGTTTTCGGTCTAATTGCGTCCATAAGTTAACAAAATATTATGTAAGAATTTCATTAAAAAATAAATTGGATGTCATCACCCGGGTTCAAACCAAAATCTCACAATTATGTGAGTTTAATTTCATCACTTTATCTAAGACAAAAAAAAAAAAATTAACTTAATCAAAGACATTCTTTAATAAGAATTTGATTTTCATAGAGATATATCAACACGAAAAATGGACAATTCGAATTATATTTTCCCATTCTGCCACAGGCTTAGAGTTAATCTAACTCTAAATTGCTTCTTTTCACCCACAAACTTAAATTCTAATATTTGAGGCTCAACAATAACACCCAGTTCCGAAGGCGCAATGACCTTCACCCTATACTTACCCGGACATCCAACATTTTCAACAATCCGCATAAGAACCAACCATCGGATGTCCAATACGAATATATGGAACCATTATGGATGAATAATTGAAGTCCAGTATATTGAATGATGTTTCTGTTCGTGGAGGTTTGTAGTTATCGTAAGTAGAAATCATCAAGGTGGGCAACACCCGCACCACGATGCCATAAATAATTCAAATATCTTCGGTGGTAATATCATATATGAGTCCGGGGTCGACCACAAGGTTAGGTTGAATATGACCTGCGCCATACGCAAACGGAGTTGCGCTTTTCCAACTTGTTAGATCATGTTGCATCATAGGACTTCCAGAAGTATCATTTACACTTGCTGCAAAAGAAAATGATTTTATAAACTATAATAATAAAAATATAAAAAATATATGAATGCAATGATCTTATAAATGTACTCCTTTACCTGTGGTCATCATTGCTGAGCTGGACTCCACCTAGGATAGATGGATCTAAGCAATGTTGCAACACCAGCAACATGAGGACACGCCATTGAAGTGCCTGACATCTTTATGAATGGACTGCACTCGGATCCACCATAAGCTGCGATAATGCCTACTCCTGACGCGGTGATGTCCGATTGCAACAACAACAAAACTATAAGTACATCACTTAAGATATACGATTGATAATCTAAGACAAGTATATCCAACCTTGAGAGTTGCTGGGTCAATATAATTTGGGCCCCTTAATGAGAATGAAGCCACATATGGAGCCGACTCTATACTATATTTGGTTTTCACCTTAGAAATATGTGCCACGGGATACCTGTATATGCCGAATCAGTGGCGGAAAATAAATAAATTCGGATGTCCGCTAAAAATTATCATATATAAATTAAATACAAAAATGATATTTCATACAATAATTTACAAACACAAACTTGATCATAAAAAAATTAAATTGCATACAATAAATAATATTCTACATGTTCCAAATTTATATTTTTGTGCAAACGGCAAAATTTTATTAGAAAGCAACTATGGGTACAAGGCATACACATAGATGGAACACATGAAAACAAAAACATGCACCATTCCAAAGCAGACCAGCCACGCTCAGAGATAGCTGACCACACCAAAAAAATACAACAAAACTCCTAACCTCAAGCAAACAACACAAAAAAAAAACGACACACCCCAAAAGAAACAAACAGCGGTAATAAACAAAACCAACACGCCAAAAACTAGAGAAAAAGCCTGAACCAACCAAACAGAAGCCAAAAACAGCAGACAAAAAACACAAGATTGTCTCCGAAAACAACCCGATTCACGTTGCCATTTGTAAAGCAAACACGGGGTGATCTTCAATATATGGACACTCCACCTTCAAGACAAAAGCTTAATCTATTCAAAATACAAAATTTTGAGCATAAGGAAGAATTCACCGGTTGTACTTGATGTAATTCAAAACGTTGACAGCATCTTTGTAATTCACATGCGCAGTAGGAAACACATCTTGATCATCAACAACTTTAACTTCTAGGTTCATATACCGGCCCAATATTAGTCTGATGGCGCCTATCCTATGTGCTTCCTCAGCCTTTTGATTTTCGGTAAGTTCATCAAAACCACCCAGAAAGCAGAACAATATCTTTCCCTTCGCTTTGTTTGGATCAAGAGCTCCCCTCTCGCAAAACATGCTACAAAAAATTAAGTAGATTTTAAGAGATCATATCACCCACAAATAAAAAATTATTTGAGAATTTCCAGCTTGGTTTATGTAATCTTACGCGTCTGTATCAGATTTGTGGTGATATTTAACATCGGCACCACTAACCAATGGGTAAAACCTCTCATGTAGTAATCCAAATTTATTAAATGTTTTTCCCTAAAAATTAAATAATGAACATGAGCAAATCAGTTTGTATTGACATGGTAACGTGGCATACCATTTAAATAGACTTTCCAATTTCAACTAAAATTCATAAAATATAGGTGCAGCATCACACGATAACAACCGATATCTTAAGGTTCTAATAACAACTTCCATAAACTTTGAGTAAATCAACTATCATGATTTATAACATGCTGCATAATAACTGACACACAAGAACCTACTACTAATAGATTAAATTCCGAATAATTATTAATATTAGTTTTTATGTATGATACATTGAGAACTCTATTGTCACCAAGGGTAACATCATAGAAGAAATCTCTATCTGTTGTGCTATCTGCAACCGTAATCACCCATGGTTCACAATTCGTTAGACTACTTGGATGTGGTCCCGTGTTTCCTGCAGATTTCACAACCACTATGCCATTAGGGACTGCCTCAAAGGTCGATCTATAATTCCCCTGATACGTGTACGCCATATCGGGAACTTCTCTACCCATGGAGACCGAGAGAACGTCAACTCCATCATCAACGGCAGCACTATAAGCCTTTCGCATGTCCGCATCATCACATAATTCCTCCCCTTCGTAATTTGGCCAGGTCACCTTACTAGAAAATGAGTTGCATCTTATATAAGGTGCAACTCGTTTTCTGGTAAGGTTTCCTGGCCAAATTACGAAGGGGGGGAATTATGTGATGATGCGGACATGCAGAAGGCTTATAGTGTTGTCATTGATGATGGAGTTGACGTTCTCTCGGTCTCCATGTGTAGAGAAGTTCCCGATATGGCGTACACGTATCAGGAGAGTTATAGGTCGACATTTGAGGCAGTCGCTAATGGCATAGTGGTTGCGAAATCTGCAGGAAACACAAGACCACATCCAAGTAGTCTAACGAATTGTGAACCGTGGGTGATTACGGTTGCAGCTAACATAACAGGTAGAGATTTCTTTTGTGATGTTACCCTATGGCGTACATTGAGAAGTTCCCTACCCATGTATGATACATTGAGAACTCTATTGTCACCAAGGGTAACATCATAGAAGAAATCTCTATCTGTTGTGCTATCTGCAACCGTAATCACCCATGGTTCACAATTCGTTAGACTACTTGGATGTGGTCCCGTGTTTCCTGCAGATTTCACAACCACTATGCCATTAGGGACTGCCTCAAAGGTCGATCTATAATTCCCCTGATACGTGTACGCCATATCGGGAACTTCTCTACCCATGGAGACCGAGAGAACGTCAACTCCATCATCAACGGCAGCACTATAAGCCTTTCGCATGTCCGCATCGTCACATAATTCCTCCCCTTCGTAATTTGGCCAGGTCACCTTACTAGAAAATGAGTTGCATCTTATATAAGGTGCAACTCGTTTTCTGGTAAGGTTTCCTGGCCAAATTACGAAGGGGGGGAATTATGTGATGATGCGGACATGCAGAAGGCTTATAGTGTTGTCATTGATGATGGAGTTGACGTTCTCTCGGTCTCCATGTGTAGAGAAGTTCCCGATATGGCGTACACGTATCAGGAGAGTTATAGGTCGACATTTGAGGCAGTCGCTAATGGCATAGTGGTTGCGAAATCTGCAGGAAACACAAGACCACATCCAAGTAGTCTAACGAATTGTGAACCGTGGGTGATTACGGTTGCAGCTAACATAACAGGTAGAGATTTCTTTTGTGATGTTACCCTTAGTGACAATAGAGTTCTCAGTGTATCTTACATAAAAACTAATATTAATAGTTATTTGGAATTTAATCTATTAGTAGTAGGTTCTTGTGTCAGTTATTATGCAGCATGTTAGAAATCGTGTTAGTTGATTTACTCAAAGTTTATGGAAGTTGTTAGTAGAACCTTAAGATATCGTTTGTTATCATGTGATGTTGCACCTATATTTTAGGAGTATTAGTTGAAATTAGAAAGTCTATTTAAATGGCATGCCACGTTACCATGTCAATACAAACTGATTTGCTCATGTTCATTCTTTAATTTTTAGGGAAAAACATTTAATAAATTTGGATTACTACATGAGAGGTTCGGTGACGATGTTAAATATCACCACAAATCTGATACAGACGCGTAAGATTACATAAATCAAGCTGGAAATTCTCAAATAATTGTTTATCTGTGGGTGATATGATCTCTTAAAATCTACTTAATTTTTTGTAGCATGTTTTGCGAGAGGGGAGCTCTTGATCCAAATAAAGCGAAGGGAAAGCTATTGTTCTGCTTTTTGGGTGGTTCTGATGAACTTACCGAAAATCAAAAGGCCGAGGAAGCACATAGGGTAGGCGCCATCAGACAAATATTGGGCCGGTATATGAACCTAGAAGTTAAAGTTGTTGATGATCAAGATGTGTTTCCTACTGCGCATGTGAATTACAGAGATGCTGTCAACGTTTTGAATTACATCAAGTACAACCAGTAAATTCTTCCTTATGCTCGAAATTTTATATTTTGAATAGGTTAAGCTTTTGTCTTGAAGGTGGAGTGTCTATATATTGCAGATCACCCCGTGTTTGCTTTAAGAATGACAACATGAACCGAGATATTGTTTTCGGAGACAATCTTGTGTGTTTTGGCTGCTGTTTTTTACTTCTGGTTGTTTGGTTGGTGCAAGCTTTTCTCTAGTTTTTGGCGTGTTGATTTTGGTTATTACTGCTGTTTGTTTCTTTTGGGGTGTATCGTTTTTTTTTTTTGGGTGTTGTTTGCTTGAGGTTAGGGGTTTGGTTGTATTTTTTTTGGTGTGGCCAACTATCTCTGAGTGTGGCTGGTCTGCTTTGGAATGGTGCATGTTTTTGTTTTCCTATGTTCCATCTATGTGTATGCCTTGTACCCATAGTTGCTTTCTAATAAAATTTTGCTGTTTGCAAAAAAATATAAATTTGGAACATGTATAATATTATTTATTGTATGCAATTTAATTTTTTTATGATCAAATTTGTGTTTGACGTAAATTATTTTATGAAATATAATTTTTGTATTTAATTTATATATGATAATTTTTTAGCGGACATCCGAATTTATTTTCCGCCACTGATTCGGCATATACAGGTATCGCGTGGCACATATTTCTAAGGTGAAAACCAAATATGGTATAGAGCCGGCTCCATATGTGGCCTCATTCTCGTCAAGAGGCTCAAATTCTATTGACCCAGCAATCCTCAAGGTTGGATATACTTGTCTTAGATTATCAATCGCATATCTTAAGTGATGTATTTATAGTTTTGTTGTTGCTGCAGCCGAAAATCACCCCGCCAGGAGTTGGCATTATCGCAACTTATGGTGGATCCGAGTGCGGTCCATTCATAAAGATGTCAGGCACTTCAATGGCGTGTCCTCATGTTGTTGGTGTTGCAGCATTGCTTAGATCCATTTATCGTAGGTGGAGTCCAGCCGCAGTCAAGTCAGCAATAATGACCACAGGTAAAAGAGTACAGTTATATGATCATTGCATTTATTTTTTATATCTTTATTATTATAGTTTATAAAATCATTCTCTTTTGCAGCAAGTGTAAATGATACTTCTGGAAGTCCTATGATGCAACATGATTTAACAAGTTGGAAAAGAGCAACTTCATTTGCGTATGGCGCAGGTCAGCTTCAACCTAATCTTGTGGTCGACCCCGGACTCATATATGATATTACCACCAAAGATTATTTGAATTATTTATGGCATCGTGTTGCGGGTGTTGCACACCTTGATGATTTCTACTTACCCGATAACTACAAACCTCCACGAACAAAAACATCATTCAATATACTGGACTTCAATTATCCAGCCATAACGGTTCCATATATTCGTATTGGACATCCGGTGATTCTTATGCGGATTGTTGAAAATGTTGGATGTCCGGGTAAGTATAGGGTGAAGGTCATTGCGCCTTCGGAACTGAGTGTTGTTGTTGAGCCTCAAATATTAGAATTTAAGTTTGTGGGTGAAAAGAAGCTATTTAGAGTTAGATTAACTCTAAGGGACACTCTGTTGTGGCTGGAAAATTTCATGATCAATGAAGTCGTCATCGACGTTTATTTATCCTAAAAAGGGAAAGGAAAATATCGCGAAAAACCTTCGATTAAAGTTCAATTGCTTTTAGGTTTACATTAACTCCTCTAAATTAACTTACTATCCGCTTAATTCTACTCCAATTATTAATTAAATAAAAAAAGTTTTTTTATTTAGGGTGCTTGACGAGATGTTTCGATCCCGCTCCTACGTATCCCCAGGTGCGATGGGGAACTCAAAGCTACATAGTTCTTAAAAAAGAATTTGGCGGGTTTGTTCGTTTTTAGCGGATAACATTTATTTCGTATTCTGTTGATACAACAATGCTTGTATGTTCTTAACAGATGCTTAAGCTTTGTATGTATCAGAGGAATAAATAAAATGTGTATCCATTTATAGAAAAGAGAGTTGTCAACGGACAATGCTTATTTCATATTCTGCTGATACAACAGTGCTCGTATGTTCTTCATAGAAGCTTGAGCTTGTATATGTCAGAGGAATGGATAAAGCAATACCAGATTTTATTGAGAAAAAGAGTTTGAGTGAGTTGAGTTATTTTTAATAGTTTTAAAGTGAGAGTAACCCGATCCGCGGTCATACGTCACTCATCACGAATTACCCGGGGTGGAAGAGCCATACGTCAAATCCACCATTTTTCACTTGTTATTTATGAAAATATTAATTTGTTTTTTATTGTAAAAAGAAACCAAACAGTCCATAACCAAGCATATAAAGAAATGAGCAAGGGTAGAAGAAGAGAGAACAAGATAATATGAAATGACAAGAGATGATAATAATGCATGCAACAATTATATGATTTAAAAAAAAAAATAGCGAACAATGAATAAAATACTAACGTAAACTAAATAAGCACTAAAAAGGGCTAAACATAATGATTTATAACATGACACATGAATTAAAGTGAAGAATTGATGTTGGAACAATTTTATTAATGCAAAGAATTTGATCCAAATAAGCATTTATTCACATAAGCTAAAGAGCAATTAGGTTGGAAAAGGACTTATGAAAATAAGTGATCAATATTGAATGTGAAGATTGAAAGTGTAATTGATTTAGTGCAAAAATTTGAATTAAATAAGATAAAAAGTTTTTTAAGTTCAAATAAACACTTTTGGAAATAAGCTAAAAAGCAATCAAGTTGGAAAGGACTTATGAAAATAAGTCATCAATTTTGAATGTGAAAAATGAAAGTGTAATTGATTTAGTGCAAAAATTTGAATTAAATAAGCTAAAAAGCTTTTTAAGTTCAAATAAACACTTTTGGAAATAAGCTAAAAAACAATTAAGTTGAAAAAGATTTATGAAAATAAGTCATCAGTTTTGAATGTGAAAACTGAAAGTGTAATTGATTTGGTGCAAAAATTCGAATTAAATAAGTTAAAAAGCTTTTTAAGTTCAAATAAGCAATTTTGAAAATAAGCTAAAACTCAATTAAGTTGGAAAAAGACTTATGAAAATAAGTCATCAGTTTTGAATTACCAAACCTCGAATTGTAAATTAATATAGTGCAAAAATTTGAATTAAATAAGCTAAAAAAATTTTAGTTCAAATAAGCACTTTTGAAAATAAGCTAAAAAGCACTTAACAAATAATCTGCCGAGGGGGTGCAGAAATTAATCTGGGTGGTGCATCAGCAAAAAGCCTCACATGCAGCCGAAGCCCAGACGCAGTCAACCAAAAACAATTCTGAGTCAACAAAAAATAATCTTGTGTGGCATCAAATGAAGTACCATGGTATATACCCTAGATTACGGACTTCGGATCAATCAGAAAGACTGGATTGAAAGTCCTAGAACAGATCTGGGCTCTCTGATCTTCACAAGTTAATCAAACAGCCCACAATTTTTCACATAATAAAAATAAATAAATATATCAAACAGATGCATCTGGTGTGGGTGGCGCAAAACAGGGTAGGTGCGCCACCAGCATCATCACCGTTATAACTCTTAAAAACTCCATCTGACGGTTCTTTTTTAAACTAGCAATCAGACGGCTGGGACTTAAGACTAAGATCAAACGAACTAGATTAAACTGGAAAAGGAAGGGCTCACGTGTGCACCTTCCTCGACGGTGATGCAAGGACCGGCCGGCACGGTGGATCTGGCGACGGAAACCTCACCGGAGGTCCAAAACGTGCGAATGAGTATACTATCTCACTCGATTTTTCGCGTAGAACACGAATCCGGGCTTAGTTTTTCAAGATAATGCTTATATTGTAATTAACTACAACAACAACTTGAAAGTACAAATAATCAAAACATCATTTAAGCTCAAACCAAGCAAAATCAGTCTATTAGAAAGCTTATATACATGAAAATAAACATAAAACAACTAAAACTAACCTCTAAAAGCCTCTAAGATGTTCTTCAAAAAACTTGATTTTCTTTAATCTCAAAGCTTCAATCTTTCTCAAAACCTTACGTTGAATGCGTTTTAGCTTGTGTTAATGCTACTGGGAATGATTTGGAACTGTTGGTGAAGAGATTTTTGAGTTTTGTTGGTGTGTTTATGGAAAATGAAAATTGAGAAAATGTGAGAAAATGAGGAAGAATTTAGCGTTGTTTTTTTTATCCAATTCCCTTTTAGGTTAAAATGGGAGTGTGAGTGTTGGATAAGAAAGGGTAAAAGATAGAAATGTGATTTTTCATTTTTTTTGGCTCTTCTTATTAGTTTTATTTTTTTGTGATAATGTGGTGATATGAGTAGAGGATCCTAGGTTCGGTGAAGATGAGTAGAGATAAAGTTGAATGAGCAATGCTAATATTAGGGGTGGCAAAACGGGCCAAGCCCGCGGGGCCGACCCGTTTGGCCCGCAATTTTTGGTGGGCTGGGCTGAGATTTTCGGCCCGCACACTTAAGTTGGCCCGCCCCGCCCCACACCGTTTTTGAGCGGGCTTAAATGGAGTGGGCCTAAACGGGGGCGGGTAAGGCCGTTTTCCACCCCTTTCTAGTACTTATCGTTTTATCTTATATTTTAAGTGGTACTTATTATCTTAGTTGATGATTTGTTAGTTTAATTAAGCATAATTATAAGGAATTGTTTATTAACTTGGTTAATGTTTCTTTTAGTTTAATTATCTCTATTCTCTGCTGCAAGCTTATCTTAATTATCCATATTTTAGTATTATTGTTAGTTTTAAAATAGGAGATAAGAATTATAAAAAATTGTGAAGTTATTATAATTCAATTTGTTTAATATTTTTTTAACATTTAATTTTTAACATTTAATTGTGAGTTGTAATTCAAATCGTAAAAAAAAAAAAAAAAAAAAGTATTTGGCGGGCATGCCCGCCAACCCGCAACCCCACCAATAAACGGGCGGGCTTGAATTTTGAGCCCGCACATCTAAGTTGGCCCGCCCCGCCCCATCTCGTATTTTAGCGGGCTTAAATGGGGCGGGGTTAAACGGGGCGGGCATGCCCGTTTTGCCACCCCTAGCTAATATCACACTCTCAAACACACTCATTTAAACACACCCTATAATATGAAGGCACCTAATCCACTTTTATCACTCCTTTACCGGATAACCTGTTCAACAGGTTGAAAGACTATTTTTATTTTTTAATTGTTTTATTTAAAATTTAACTGTTGTCTCTCCTTCCTTACGGTTTCAATAGTCGTCGATTGATTTTCATTTTTCAGGTTCTGTTTATTTTTTAGAAAGAATTAGTATGTGCAATATGGTAGCAACAACATTATCCCAATTCTAAATCCCCCTTCAATCTTCACACATTACATTAACAATTCTAAAGCCCCCAACAAAATCATTCACAGCCACTCACCAATTACCATGATTCACAGCGTCATAAAAATTTGATTTTGAAGAACCAACTTCACTACTCTCCCAAACTCCTAAACGGGATCCACTTTTTTTTTTCCCTCACCATAGATCTATATACTATACAATTAAGAAAGAAAAGAAAAAAAAATCTTCATCCCAATTTTGCTAGAGAGAGAAATGTTTTTCCATCTAGGTACGGCCGGAGGAATTAGTTCTACTGTCTTCATATCCAAACTCAAAGATACCCAAAAAAGAAAAAAAGAAGATTGAGAATATTGGGTGTGTCAAAAGGGGTAAGGGAGTTGAACAGGAGAGACAACTTTTGGTGAGAGGTGACCGATGATTAAAAAAATTAAAAAGGTTTAAATTTCTCAACTTCTATCCGGTAAACCAAATAAAAAATAAAGTTACATGGCTACATACTATTGGGTGTGTTTAAAAGAGTGTGACTCTTGACTTTAGCATAACTCAAGTTGATTTATTTTTGGATTTTTGATTTATGGTAATTGCTCACAAAAATAAATAAACATTAATAATAAAAAATAAAATATTTTTGAATTTTGAATTAAAAATAAAAATAAAAATGCAATGATTATAAGAGATGCAATTTATTAAAGAAAAATGAATTTTTGGAATTTTAATGTAAATTTTTTTTTGGTTACAAGAGAAAAGAGAAAAAAAGAAAGACACAAAAGAAACTAAATTCTAACAAAAGCAACACCCCATGCAAATGTTTACTTTTAATGTAAATGTTTACTTTTATGCAAAATGTTGACTTAATATGAAAAATAATTATTTTCAACTCGTTTTGTCCAATGATTTTGAGAGAATTATCTTCGAAAGTGACTGTCAACAGGTTGTGAATGCTTTGTGTAATGATTGCTTGTATGAAAATGAGCTTGATACTTTGCTCTCAGCTTGTAGTTCCCTTCTTATTTCTAATGCTAATTACAACATAGCTTATGTTAGGAGGCAAGCCAATATAGTTGCTCACAATCTTGCTAGAGCATCTTTATTTCAGTTTAGCCCCAGTGTTCATCATTTTTATCCACCTAGTTGTATCTCTTCTATTATATTGAATAAAATGCAATGAGTTCATTTTGTTTTAAAAAAAAAATATGAAAAAGAATTGTTATTTTATTATATGGGACAAAATTAGAATATGACAGCTGGCCTATTTAATTATCTTATACCTCATGAGTGCGAAGGACGTCAGTCTTCGTGCTCTTGTGGTAAAAGGTAATTAAATACACATGCTTTAATTTTGCACCGAAATGGATGCTTATAAGAGATAAGGATCGAGTATACATGTTTATCATTTCTTTCGGAGGAACTCAGAAGGTAATAAAAGCATCGCCTAAACAAGGTGTTTGGATTCTAAGAGTAAGCCAACCTCAACCAGGTACTGACTGCAGACAGATGATTGCCCAAACCAGGCGTTGAATCTTGGAGGTAAGTCGACTGCTAAACTATGTATCAATTGAAAAACGGACCATCGCCTAAACCAGGTGCTTAAATCCATAAAGTAAGCCGTCGCCTAAACAGGTGCTTTGGACAAAAGAGAATGAATCGTCGTCTAAACCAGGTGCTTGGACTTTAAGAGCAAGTCAATTCCTCAATCAGGTACTGACTGCAGACAGATTATCGCCTGAACCAGACGTTAAATCTTGAAGGCAAGTCGACTCCTAAACTAGGTATCAACTGAAAAACAAACCATCGCCTAAACCAGGTGTTTAAATCCATAAAGTAAATCGTTGCCTAAACAGGTGCTTGGATCGAAAGAGTGAATCATCATTTTTCTCTTTGTTTTTATCCATGATGTTTCATTCAACCGCTGAATAACATACTTATGAAAGCATAATGTAATAGAATTTGATTCTGCTTATAACTACATGTTGTTATTTTCTCTCTAGAGCACCAAATTGATCACTGATGTGTAACATATCTCAAAGAAACATATTAAACAAAACAACATGAGCCATATTGATCCATGTAACAGTAGTGAATATCTGAGTAACCTGTCTCACTTTAAGCCTCTGGCTGAGAAACCAAACTACTCAATAATCTGGAAAAAAAGATTAAAGACTTACATGGACATATTTTACTCTAAATAGTTTGTCAGACCAGACATTGAAAAAAAATAAGATGTAGTATTTTAGAATGTTGATTTATAACTCATTTTTAGCTAAGAAACACAATTTGAAGAATTAATTGCAGTTTCATTTTTCAATTATAGGTTCTGAGAGTTGTTTTGAAGAATTAATTGCAGTTTCATTCTTCAAATTGTGTTTCTTAGCAGTTAAAAACCTGATTCATTTTTTCTTTTGGCTTCTTGCTTATCTATTAAGTCTTTTTATTACAATCACATTATTATTATTAATCTTCTCCCTCTCTCATTATTATTAATCACATCCTAATTATTCTATGGCAATTACCTTGCTTATTTTATATGGAGGAATGAGAGTTTGAAGGATGGTTCACCATTTCCATGGTCTTTGAGTGAGATACAAGAGTGGTTTAAAGGCCTGATCCTAATAAATTTGTTTCTCTGGTTATTGTGATGCTCAGCCTTTGTTGAGATTGCTATTATTATTATTATTATTATTATTATTAGTCTCGTCTCGTTGATTCGTGATTGGGTGACTCTCATGTGCATGGGTACGGTGATGTTCCGAATGGCGACAATTAAAAGCTGGGATTTGGGAATACATGGCCCAAAATTTACTTAATTTTGATATATTTTATTGACTTATCAAAAGATTTTCGATTAATGTTATATTTTATAAAAATAATCTGTGTTATAAAAAATTATCGGATTAACGTTCAATCTAGCTCTTGTTCAAAAAAAAAATGTTTAGTTTAACTGTCAATTTTGTAAGACAATTGTCGGATGAAAAATTATCGGAGATGTCATATTATAGGTGTTATATATATGCAGGTGAGTCTAGCAACGATGCAATATATATATATATATATATATATATATATATATATATATATATATATATATATATATATATATATATTTTATTTTATTTTAAATTATAATAATAATAATAAAGGATAAACGTGAATTTTAGTTAAAATAATATGAGTAAAAATGGAAGAAAAAATGATAATCTATAAACTATTTAAAATAGCGTCTGAAAAATAAACTATAAGTCAGTAAAATAAGCTATATGCTCCCGATGAAAAGAAAAATTTATCAAACAGGTCTTTTAACTTATAAGTTATAAGACATAAGCTATACGTTAGGTTTTTTTGTCAATTAGACCCTTTAAGTGTTGGGGACTAAGGTTCAATTTCTCATGTTATGAAGAACAAGACTAGAGTTGAAAATTTATTACTTGATCAAATGTAGATGTTGTTGTGCATGCGTGAAGAACAGAGATGCTAATGTTCATACTCATGGTTGTAAAATATTATATATATTTGGTTAATCACCGCTAAATATTATATATATTTGGTTAGTTCCTTTGAATCGAATAAATCATATCATATCATATATATTATAAAATATTCAAGTGATGAAATATTTGGTTAGTCACTGTTAAATGGCGGTAAAATTTTGCACATATATATTATATTTTGATTATAATTTAACTGAAATGCATATTGTCAATAAAAAAAAAAAAAATTGCACATATATGCATCCAATAACGTCTAACCATATGTTTGTAAAACTATTTTAGAAGTAATATAGTAACAAAGTGACACAATGATCATAAATAATTAGAGAGTGCGTTAGTATGGCCACTGCGTCGGTTTTGGTTAACGGTAGTCCTACGGAGGAATTCCCCCTCGAGCGGGGCTTGAGGCAAGGAGATTCGTTATCTCCTTTTCTTTTTCTATACTGGCAGCCGAGGGTCTGAATGTGTTGATGGAGGTTGTGGTGGCGCAACACCTTTTTACGGGTTATAGTATTGGTGAGCAGGATCCTGTGATGGTTTCTCACCTTCAGTTTGCCGATGATACGCTCCTGCTGGGGGTCAAAAGTTGGGCGAATGTTCGGGCTCTCCAAGCGGTTCTGGTGCTTTTTGAGACGATGTCTGGCTTGATAAAGTGAACTTCAATAAGAGCATGGTGGTTGGTGTTAACATTTCTGATTCTTGGCTTGGCGAAGCTGCGTCTGTCCTGCGCTGTCGAGTGGAAAAGATCCCTTTCCTTTATCTGGGACTCCCTATTGGGGGTGATCTGAGACGCTTACGTTTTTGGGAACTACTGGTGACCCGGTTAAAGAATAGATTGTCTGGATGGAAGAGTCACTTCCTTTCTTTTGGTGGTCGTCTTGTTTTGCTTAAGTCTGTCCTGACCTCACTTCCTGTCTATGCTCTTTCCTTCTTCAAAGCTCCCTCAGGTATCATTTCCTCTATTGAATCTCTTTTAATTGAATTTTTTTGGGGTGGGTGTGAGGATTCTAGGAAAATATCTTGGGTTAACTGGAAATCCATTTGTTTGCGAAAGGAGTATGGGGGTTTGGGGGTCAGGCGGTTGAGGGAGTTTAATCTGACTCTGTTAGGTAAATGGTGCTTGAGGATGTTAGCGGATAAAGACGGATTGTGGTTTAGAGTGTTGGCAGCCAGGTATGGGTTTGAGAGAGGCAGGCTCCGAGTGGGAGGACGGAGAGGGTCCACTTGGTGGAGGGAGATAGCGTGTATTAGGGAGGGAGGTGATATAGGGGACAGTTGGTTTGAGGAGCATGTTATGAGGAGGGTGGGGGATGGGTCAGATACTTTATTCTGGACTGATCCCTGGTTGGAAGGGATCCCCCTGAGTGAGCGGTTTGGTCGTCTGTTTGTTTTAGCGGAGACTAGACAGTGTACGGTGGTTGAGATGTTTGCGTTAGGGTGGGGAGTAGATGGGGAGGCCTGGGTGTGCCGTCGGCAGTTGAGGGGGTGGGAGGAGGAGGAGCTGAGAGAGTGTCAGTCTTTATTACTTACCATTTCATTGCAGGACCAGTCTTCAGATAGGTGGCAGTGGCAGCCTGATCCTGTCAGAGGCTACACTGTCCGGGGAGCATATCAGATTTTGACTTCATAGGTTTTGGCTCCCATAGACGATGCAGACAAACTTATTTGGCATCCACAAGTTCCTTTGAAGGTCTCCATCTTTGCATGGCGTCTTTTGCGTGACCGGTTGCCCACAAAAACCAACCTGGTCACTCGAGGCATCTTATCTACAGCGGAACAGCTGTGCGTTTCAGGTTGTGGAGAGGTGGAGTCAGCACATCACTTATTTATCTCTTGTGGTATTTTTGGTTCTCTATGGGCGTTAGTGCATTCATGGATCGGCATCCCGGGGGTGGAGTTCACTTCCTTATGTGATCACTTTGTCCAGTTTACTTTTTCAGCGGGTGTTTCTCGAGCTCGTCGCTTCTTTCTGCAGCTTATCTGGCTTGTGAGTGTGTGGGTTGTATGGACGGAGAGAAATCACAGGCTGTTCCGAAGCTCAACCAGTACTACTTCTCAGTTGATGGACAAAATCAAGCTTCTTTCTCTTAGGTGGCTGAAGGCGAATTGTGTTAACTTAGCTTCTAACTGTCATAACTGGTGGTCTAGTCCTTTGTTGTGCTTGGCTCTTGCATGATCTGTTGTGATTATTTTTCTGTAACCTTATTTGACTCGTTGTAACCGTTGATGGACTACCTTAGCACACCTTGTGCCAGAGAGTTTTGATTTTATAATATATGTCTCATTTTGGCTTGTTCAAAAAAAAAAATATCATAAATAATTCAAGAGATGGAGGAATAATTATTATATTTGACATTAAAAAAAAAAGATATCACTCACACAGTCACACATATGTTGCCCCCGCATTCTTAATTTTATGGATCCGTCACTGGGCGTGTTATATTATCATTGAATCATACCTAACAATTGAAACCCACCTCCCTTTTGTAATTGTAACCTCTAATATCTTTGTTTTGAAACTTCATTTAAGAGCATTGTCTATATTATAAACACTAACACTGACACCAAATATGACGATAACAAAAGAAATAATTTGACAAAATAAAATAATTGAATGTAACTATATTTATTGGTTCAGACACCAAACACGCTTTAAATTTATATGTTGATGTTATATATTAAGTATATAACATAGAGTAAAGATAACATACCAAAAGATATATGCTCATTATCATAACATTGAGTTTGTGGTATCTCAATCTCATAACATGATTTTCCTATTATACGAGCGGTTAGTTAATGTCAGTGATATATGTTTGAAATTATATATATATATATATATATATATATATATATATATATATATGACATTTTCCTATGAAAAGAGAAAAATGTTTGGAAATCGATTTGTAATTGAAAAGGAAATTCTTTTGTCGAGAATTTATATTTTAAGAGTTTGACATGTGTGAACTATTTTGAAAAATATTTACGTTCGCAAAAAGTATTTTGTTATAAGACTAGCGAGAAAAGTTTTAGTTAAACTTGTTTAGTTTGAAAAGATTTTGGAACTTATGATTTAAGGCAAAAGTTTTCTGAAAAATGAATATCTTTTGGAAATGTTTTAAAATAGTCGAGATTTATTTAAATGACATTTTTGTGATTAGAAGCTATTCTTGAAGGTGTTTAAAGTTTTCAAAAAGAGTTATTTGAAAATGAGTTGAGCCTAGCTAGTTGTGAGGGAACAACCATAGGTATTGAATCCATTAGTATCCGAGCTAGGACTTATTTATGTAACCAATTAGAATGTGGTATTAACTTAGATAAGTTGTATGTTTTAAAAGGTTAAGAGGATTAGCCGAATTGGGGACTTCGTCGAGAGAGACGGATATTGCTCGCGTAGCGTAAGTTGATGTGTTGGAAGCTTGCCGAGGTAAGGGCACTTTCTAACGATTTCATATACCTCGAAATATCGAGTGCTTTTTATGCATGTGTAACTGTTTGCTTGAATATGTGTATTTGCTTGATGTGAAGCAATATGAATTATAAGCATGGTTGTTTTGTGATGTATTCTCGTGACGAGAACTTGTTTGAGAACATGCTATATTCTACACATGCTTGAGTGGTTGTTGTGAATTTTATATGATTGAGAATATATGTATGCTGTTGTGATTGAATACATATGATTGAGAATATATGTATGTTGTTGTGATTGAATACATATGATTGAGAATATATGTATGTTGTTGTGATTGAATACATATGATTGAGAATCTATGTATGTTGTTGTGGTTGTGATTACATATGCTTGTATGATATGTAATTAGTTGCATGAGCATATATGAACGTGTATGTCAGATGGGACTGCCCGGGGTATGTCAGATGGAGACTACCCTGTATATGTTGAAATAGAATATATTATGCTCATTCATTCATAGTCATGTATGTCAGATGGGACTGCACGGGGTTGTTTGAGATAGACTATTCTCATGACGAGAACTTGTTTGAGAACATGTTATATTCTACACATGCTTGAGTGGTTGTTGTGAATTTTATATGATTGAGAATATATGTATGCTGTTGTGATTGAATACATATGATTGAGAATATATGTATGTTGTTGTGATTGAATGCATATGATTGAGAATATATGTATGTTGTTGTGATTGAATACATATGATTGAGAATCTATGTATGTTGTTGTGGTTGTGATTACATATGCTTGTATGATATGTAATTAGTTGCATGAGCATATATGAACGTGTATGTCAGATGGGACTGCCCGGGGTATGTCAGATGGAGATTACCCTGTATATGTTGAAATAGAATATATTATGCTATGCATTCATAGTCATGTATGTCATATGGGACTGCACGGGGTGTGTCAGATGGGACCACCTAATCCTGCGGGATTTTATTGAGTCGGTGATTGTCAGATGGAGACCTCACCTGCCCTGCGGGGTTTAGTAGGAGATGGACCTACGACTCTCTACGGAGAGGTTAAATTCCGGAATTCATGCATGTGACAGCCAGTGATTGGTGTCACGATCATGTAGAGTCTGCATTGATAGGCTAATTGTTCATTTGAATATTGTTGTGTGTGATTGATAGACTATTCGTATACTTAAATTCTATGATGTGTGATTCATATGATAAACTTGTATATGCTGCCATGTATTGTATATCTTGCGCCGCGTATTTTTGGTTATATGTTATTTTTAGATCGTGACCCTCTACGAGCATTTTTAGGGATTTATTTGTACCGCGTGGAGAAGCGGCAAGGCTTGAAGCTGTCTGTGGGTCTTCGTCACCCAGTCATCTTCAGTTAGAGTTTAAAAATCAGCTTAGGGGTAGTAGTTTAAGAGTCTCGTTTGCTCTTATTTATTGTTCGCTGTATTTATATTGAAATTGTATTACGATAATTATTTGGAATAAATGATGTCGTTATGTCTGTTTAGACATAACGTTTGGTTCTAATCTTAAACTTTTATTTGTGAAAACAATTTATAAAAGAGGCATTGCACTACGATCGTTATTTTGAAAATGGTTTACTCTGATTTAATTTAAGTGTGATCGTGAATGTTTTATTTCAAAGTCTTTGTTGTTTTTATAAAAAAAAAAAATGCCTACTTTTGGGCTTCGAAAATCGGGGTGTTACAAAGACCGTAAGCACTGCAGCAACATGTGAAGGTGATGGTTCGAGTAAAACATAAGAAGATTATAAGAGCTTTGTTGAAGAGGAATGATGAACTGAAGAAAAATGAGAAAAATTTTGTGATTGTCGTTGTAATCTTGGGGTTGATGTTATGTTTTACTGTGTCGTTTTATATTAGTTGCCGTTGTAATCTTAAGAACAAGAGCTTTGTTGCCGATTGTAATCTTCTGTATTGTAATTTGCATCTTCTATTAATGAATAAAATTGTGTTGTGTTGTTCTATTTCAAATCAAGTTGTTAATGTATTGTTATTGCTATGTTTTGTTCCCGTTATTATGTTTTGTTATAATTCAAATCAGAAGCCTAAACATTGGTCATCTAGAAATTCAATTATTGTGAGTTAAAACAAATTTGGATATAGGATTTGCAAAATCGAGCAAAGAGAGAATGAAGTCCTTTGTTCAGTATTTGGATAGGGTTTTAGAATTTGGGAACGAAGTGCAGAAGAAGGATTTTCCATTGTTCTTATTTTTTATTTTTGATATAGGATTAATTAGATATATGATTAATTAGTTTTTTTTTTTTTGGTTTATTAATTAGTTTATTATAATGGGAAGATAAGCACACCTCATGTGACTTCTTCCTTTTCTTATTTTTTTAAAAATTATGTGACAGAAAAAAAAACTTATGTGGAACTTGAGTCACTCATTTGAGTTGCCACATCAGCATTGATTAAGTAAAAATTGCCCTTTTGCAATCAAATGTAAAGATAGGGGGCCAAAAGTGCTAATTTAAAACATAGGGGGTCAAAATTGCAACTTTCTAAAGCATAGAGGGTCAAAAGTGCAATTTAACCATCACTTTATTAATTAATGTTTATTTTCCTTTTAATGCAGGTTGCTCTTCTCTACGATGGGTATGTGAATTTTTTCTACCACCACCTTTCATACTATTTAGTTAATGCATTTTCTTTCATCTTATACTTTGTTTGAATCGCGAGCTAATTTTTTTGAAGCTGAACACTTTTGATCCCTCACTTTTTGTGTGGGCTTTTGGTTTTCGGTCTAATTGCGTCCATAAGTTAACAAAATATTATGTAAGAATTTCATTAAAAAATAAATTGGATGTCATCACCCGGGTTCAAACCAAAATCTCACAATTATGTGAGTTTAATTTCATCACTTTATCTAAGACAAAAAAAAAAAATTAACTTAATCAAAGACATTCTTTAATAAGAATTTGATTTTCATAGAGATATATCAACACGAAAAATGGACAATTCGAATTATATTTTCCCATTCTGCCACAGGCTTAGAGTTAATCTAACTCTAAATTGCTTCTTTTCACCCACAAACTTAAATTCTAATATTTGAGGCTCAACAATAACACCCAGTTCCGAAGGCGCAATGACCTTCACCCTATACTTACCCGGACATCCAACATTTTCAACAATCCGCATAAGAACCAACCATCGGATGTCCAATACGAATATATGGAACCATTATGGATGAATAATTGAAGTCCAGTATATTGAATGATGTTTCTGTTCGTGGAGGTTTGTAGTTATCGTAAGTAGAAATCATCAAGGTGGGCAACACCCGCACCACGATGCCATAAATAATTCAAATATCTTCGGTGGTAATATCATATATGAGTCCGGGGTCGACCACAAGGTTAGGTTGAATATGACCTGCGCCATACGCAAACGGAGTTGCGCTTTTCCAACTTGTTAGATCATGTTGCATCATAGGACTTCCAGAAGTATCATTTACACTTGCTGCAAAAGAAAATGATTTTATAAACTATAATAATAAAAATATAAAAAATATATGAATGCAATGATCTTATAAATGTACTCCTTTACCTGTGGTCATCATTGCTGAGCTGGACTCCACCTAGGATAGATGGATCTAAGCAATGTTGCAACACCAGCAACATGAGGACACGCCATTGAAGTGCCTGACATCTTTATGAATGGACTGCACTCGGATCCACCATAAGCTGCGATAATGCCTACTCCTGACGCGGTGATGTCCGATTGCAACAACAACAAAACTATAAGTACATCACTTAAGATATACGATTGATAATCTAAGACAAGTATATCCAACCTTGAGAGTTGCTGGGTCAATATAATTTGGGCCCCTTAATGAGAATGAAGCCACATATGGAGCCGACTCTATACTATATTTGGTTTTCACCTTAGAAATATGTGCCACGGGATACCTGTATATGCCGAATCAGTGGCGGAAAATAAATAAATTCGGATGTCCGCTAAAAATTATCATATATAAATTAAATACAAAAATGATATTTCATACAATAATTTACAAACACAAACTTGATCATAAAAAAATTAAATTGCATACAATAAATAATATTCTACATGTTCCAAATTTATATTTTTGTGCAAACGGCAAAATTTTATTAGAAAGCAACTATGGGTACAAGGCATACACATAGATGGAACACATGAAAACAAAAACATGCACCATTCCAAAGCAGACCAGCCACGCTCAGAGATAGCTGACCACACCAAAAAAATACAACAAAACTCCTAACCTCAAGCAAACAACACAAAAAAAAAACGACACACCCCAAAAGAAACAAACAGCGGTAATAAACAAAACCAACACGCCAAAAACTAGAGAAAAAGCCTGAACCAACCAAACAGAAGCCAAAAACAGCAGACAAAAAACACAAGATTGTCTCCGAAAACAACCCGATTCACGTTGCCATTTGTAAAGCAAACACGGGGTGATCTTCAATATATGGACACTCCACCTTCAAGACAAAAGCTTAATCTATTCAAAATACAAAATTTTGAGCATAAGGAAGAATTCACCGGTTGTACTTGATGTAATTCAAAACGTTGACAGCATCTTTGTAATTCACATGCGCAGTAGGAAACACATCTTGATCATCAACAACTTTAACTTCTAGGTTCATATACCGGCCCAATATTAGTCTGATGGCGCCTATCCTATGTGCTTCCTCAGCCTTTTGATTTTCGGTAAGTTCATCAAAACCACCCAGAAAGCAGAACAATATATTTCCCTTCGCTTTGTTTGGATCAAGAGCTCCCCTCTCGCAAAACATGCTACAAAAAATTAAGTAGATTTTAAGAGATCATATCACCCACAAATAAAAAATTATTTGAGAATTTCCAGCTTGGTTTATGTAATCTTACGCGTCTGTATCAGATTTGTGGTGATATTTAACATCGGCACCACTAACCAATGGGTAAAACCTCTCATGTAGTAATCCAAATTTATTAAATGTTTTTCCCTAAAAATTAAATAATGAACATGAGCAAATCAGTTTGTATTGACATGGTAACGTGGCATACCATTTAAATAGACTTTCCAATTTCAACTAAAATTCCTAAAATATAGGTGCAGCATCACACGATAACAACCGATATCTTAAGGTTCTAATAACAACTTCCATAAACTTTGAGTAAATCAACTATCATGATTTATAACATGCTGCATAATAACTGACACACAAGAACCTACTACTAATAGATTAAATGCCGAATAATTATTAATATTAATTTTTATGTATGATACATTGAGAACTCTATTGTCACCAAGGGTAACATCATAGAAGAAATCTCTATCTGTTGTGCTATCTGCAACCGTAATCACCCATGGTTCACAATTCGTTAGACTACTTGGATGTGGTCCCGTGTTTCCTGCAGATTTCACAACCACTATGCCATTAGGGACTGCCTCAAAGGTCGATCTATAATTCCCCTGATACGTGTACGCCATATCGGGAACTTCTCTACCCATGGAGACCGAGAGAACGTCAACTCCATCATCAACGGCAGCACTATAAGCCTTTCGCATGTCCGCATCATCACATAATTCCTCCCCTTCGTAATTTGGCCAGGTCACCTTACTAGAAAATGAGTTGCATCTTATATAAGGTGCAACTCGTTTTCTGGTAAGGTTTCCTGGCCAAATTACGAAGGGGGGGAATTATGTGATGATGCGGACATGCAGAAGGCTTATAGTGTTGTCATTGATGATGGAGTTGACGTTCTCTCGGTCTCCATGTGTAGAGAAGTTCCCGATATGGCGTACACGTATCAGGAGAGTTATAGGTCGACATTTGAGGCAGTCGCTAATGGCATAGTGGTTGCGAAATCTGCAGGAAACACAAGACCACATCCAAGTAGTCTAACGAATTGTGAACCGTGGGTGATTACGGTTGCAGCTAACATAACAGGTAGAGATTTCTTTTGTGATGTTACCCTATGGCGTACATTGAGAAGTTCCCTACCCATGTATGATACATTGAGAACTCTATTGTCACCAAGGGTAACATCATAGAAGAAATCTCTATCTGTTGTGCTATCTGCAACCGTAATCACCCATGGTTCACAATTCGTTAGACTACTTGGATGTGGTCCCGTGTTTCCTGCAGATTTCACAACCACTATGCCATTAGGGACTGCCTCAAAGGTCGATCTATAATTCCCCTGATACGTGTACGCCATATCGGGAACTTCTCTACCCATGGAGACCGAGAGAACGTCAACTCCATCATCAACGGCAGCACTATAAGCCTTTCGCATGTCCGCATCATCACATAATTCCTCCCCTTCGTAATTTGGGCAGGTCACCTTACTAGAAAATGAGTTGCATCTTATATAAGGTGCAACTCGTTTTCTGGTAAGGTTTCCTGGCCAAATTACGAAGGGGGGGAATTATGTGATGATGCGGACATGCAGAAGGCTTATAGTGTTGTCATTGATGATGGAGTTGACGTTCTCTCGGTCTCCATGTGTAGAGAAGTTCCCGATATGGCGTACACGTATCAGGAGAGTTATAGGTCGACATTTGAGGCAGTCGCTAATGGCATAGTGGTTGCGAAATCTGCAGGAAACACAAGACCACATCCAAGTAGTCTAACGAATTGTGAACCGTGGGTGATTACGGTTGCAGCTAACATAACAGGTAGAGATTTCTTTTGTGATGTTACCCTTAGTGACAATAGAGTTCTCAGTGTATCTTACATAAAAACTAATATTAATAGTTATTTGGAATTTAATCTATTAGTAGTAGGTTCTTGTGTCAGTTATTATGCAGCATGTTAGAAATCGTGTTAGTTGATTTACTCAAAGTTTATGGAAGTTGTTAGTAGAACCTTAAGATATCGTTTGTTATCATGTGATGTTGCACCTATATTTTAGGAGTATTAGTTGAAATTAGAAAGTCTATTTAAATGGCATGCCACGTTACCATGTCAATACAAACTGATTTGCTCATGTTCATTCTTTAATTTTTAGGGAAAAACATTTAATAAATTTGGATTACTACATGAGAGGTTCGGTGACGATGTTAAATATCACCACAAATCTGATACAGACGCGTAAGATTACATAAATCAAGCTGGAAATTCTCAAATAATTGTTTATCTGTGGGTGATATGATCTCTTAAAATCTACTTAATTTTTTGTAGCATGTTTTGCGAGAGGGGAGCTCTTGATCCAAATAAAGCGAAGGGAAAGATATTGTTCTGCTTTTTGGGTGGTTCTGATGAACTTACCGAAAATCAAAAGGCCGAGGAAGCACATAGGGTAGGCGCCATCAGACAAATATTGGGCCGGTATATGAACCTAGAAGTTAAAGTTGTTGATGATCAAGATGTGTTTCCTACTGCGCATGTGAATTACAGAGATGCTGTCAACGTTTTGAATTACATCAAGTACAACCAGTAAATTCTTCCTTATGCTCGAAATTTTATATTTTGAATAGGTTAAGCTTTTGTCTTGAAGGTGGAGTGTCTATATATTGCAGATCACCCCGTGTTTGCTTTAAGAATGACAACATGAACCGAGATATTGTTTTCGGAGACAATCTTGTGTGTTTTGGCTGCTGTTTTTTACTTCTGGTTGTTTGGTTGGTGCAAGCTTTTCTCTAGTTTTTGGCGTGTTGATTTTGGTTATTACTGCTGTTTGTTTCTTTTGGGGTGTATCGTTTTTTTTTTTTGGGTGTTGTTTGCTTGAGGATAGGGGTTTGGTTGTATTTTTTTTGGTGTGGCCAACTATCTCTGAGTGTGGCTGGTCTGCTTTGGAATGGTGCATGTTTTTGTTTTCCTATGTTCCATCTATGTGTATGCCTTGTACCCATAGTTGCTTTCTAATAAAATTTTGCTGTTTGCAAAAAAATATAAATTTGGAACATGTATAATATTATTTATTGTATGCAATTTAATTTTTTTATGATCAAATTTGTGTTTGACGTAAATTATTTTATGAAATATAATTTTTGTATTTAATTTATATATGATAATTTTTTAGCGGACATCCGAATTTATTTTCCGCCACTGATTCGGCATATACAGGTATCGCGTGGCACATATTTCTAAGGTGAAAACCAAATATGGTATAGAGCCGGCTCCATATGTGGCCTCATTCTCGTCAAGAGGCTCAAATTCTATTGACCCAGCAATCCTCAAGGTTGGATATACTTGTCTTAGATTATCAATCGCATATCTTAAGTGATGTATTTATAGTTTTGTTGTTGCTGCAGCCGAAAATCACCCCGCCAGGAGTTGGCATTATCGCAACTTATGGTGGATCCGAGTGCGGTCCATTCATAAAGATGTCAGGCACTTCAATGGCGTGTCCTCATGTTGTTGGTGTTGCAGCATTGCTTAGATCCATTTATCGTAGGTGGAGTCCAGCCGCAGTCAAGTCAGCAATAATGACCACAGGTAAAAGAGTACAGTTATATGATCATTGCATTTATTTTTTATATCTTTATTATTATAGTTTATAAAATCATTCTCTTTTGCAGCAAGTGTAAATGATACTTCTGGAAGTCCTATGATGCAACATGATTTAACAAGTTGGAAAAGAGCAACTTCATTTGCGTATGGCGCAGGTCAGCTTCAACCTAATCTTGTGGTCGACCCCGGACTCATATATGATATTACCACCAAAGATTATTTGAATTATTTATGGCATCGTGTTGCGGGTGTTGCACACCTTGATGATTTCTACTTACCCGATAACTACAAACCTCCACGAACAAAAACATCATTCAATATACTGGACTTCAATTATCCAGCCATAACGGTTCCATATATTCGTATTGGACATCCGGTGATTCTTATGCGGATTGTTGAAAATGTTGGATGTCCGGGTAAGTATAGGGTGAAGGTCATTGCGCCTTCGGAACTGAGTGTTGTTGTTGAGCCTCAAATATTAGAATTTAAGTTTGTGGGTGAAAAGAAGCTATTTAGAGTTAGATTAACTCTAAGGGACACTCTGTTGTGGCTGGAAAATTTCATGATCAATGAAGTCGTCATCGACGTTTATTTATCCTAAAAAGGGAAAGGAAAATATCGCGAAAAACCTTCGATTAAAGTTCAATTGCTTTTAGGTTTACATTAACTCCTCTAAATTAACTTATTATCCGCTTAATTCTACTCCAATTATTAATTAAATAAAAAAAAAGTTTTTTTATTTAGGGTGCTTGACGAGATGTTTCGATCCCGCTCCTACGTATCCCCAGGTGCGATGGGGAACTCAAAGCTACATAGTTCTTAAAAAAGAATTTGGCGGGTTTGTTCGTTTTTAGCGGATAACATTTATTTCGTATTCTGTTGATACAACAATGCTTGTATGTTCTTAACAGATGCTTAAGCTTTGTATGTATCAGAGGAATAAATAAAATGTGTATCCATTTATAGAAAAGAGAGTTGTCAACGGACAATGCTTATTTCATATTCTGCTGATACAACAGTGCTCGTATGTTCTTCGTAGAAGCTTGAGCTTGTATATGTCAGAGGAATGGATAAAGCAATACCAGATTTTATTGAGAAAAAGAGTTTGAGTGAGTTGAGTTATTTTTAATAGTTTTAAAGTGAGAGTAACCCGATCCGCGGTCATACGTCACTCATCACGAATTACCCGGGGTGGAAGAGCCATACGTCAAATCCACCATTTTTCACTTGTTATTTATGAAAATATTAATTTGTTTTTTATTGTAAAAAGAAACCAAACAGTCCATAACCAAGCATATAAAGAAATGAGCAAGGGTAGAAGAAGAGAGAACAAGATAATATGAAATGACAAGAGATGATAATAATGCATGCAACAATTATATGATTTAAAAAAAAAAGTAGCGAACAATGAATAAAATACTAACGTAAACTAAATAAGCACTAAAAAGGGCTAAACATAATGATTTATAACATGACACATGAATTAAAGTGAAGAATTGATGTTGGAACAATTTTATTAATGCAAAGAATTTGATCCAAATAAGCATTTATTCACATAAGCTAAAGAGCAATTAGGTTGGAAAAGGACTTATGAAAATAAGTGATCAATATTGAATGTGAAGATTGAAAGTGTAATTGATTTAGTGCAAAAATTTGAATTAAATAAGATAAAAAGTTTTTTAAGTTCAAATAAACACTTTTGGAAATAAGCTAAAAAGCAATCAAGTTGGAAAGGACTTATGAAAATAAGTCATCAATTTTGAATGTGAAAAATGAAAGTGTAATTGATTTAGTGCAAAAATTTGAATTAAATAAGCTAAAAAGCTTTTTAAGTTCAAATAAACACTTTTGGAAATAAGCTAAAAAACAATTAAGTTGAAAAAGATTTATGAAAATAAGTCATCAGTTTTGAATGTGAAAACTGAAAGTGTAATTGATTTGGTGCAAAAATTCGAATTAAATAAGTTAAAAAGCTTTTTAAGTTCAAATAAGCAATTTTGAAAATAAGCTAAAAATCAATTAAGTTGGAAAAAGACTTATGAAAATAAGTCATCAGTTTTGAATTACCAAACCTCGAATTGTAAATTAATATAGTGCAAAAATTTGAATTAAATAAGCTAAAAAAATTTTAGTTCAAATAAGCACTTTTGAAAATAAGCTAAAAAGCACTTAACAAATAATCTGCCGAGGGGGTGCAGAAATTAATCTGGGTGGTGCATCAGCAAAAAGCCTCACATGCAGCCGAAGCCCAGACGCAGTCAACCAAAAACAATTCTGAGTCAACAAAAAATAATCTTGTGTGGCATCAAATGAAGTACCATGGTATATACCCTAGATTACGGACTTCGGATCAATCAGAAAGACTGGATTGAAAGTCCTAGAACAGATCTGGGCTCTCTGATCTTCACAAGTTAATCAAACAGCCCACAATTTTTCACATAATAAAAATAAATAAATATATCAAACAGATGCATCTGGTGTGGGTGGCGCAAAACAGGGTAGGTGCGCCACCAGCATCATCACCGTTATAACTCTTAAAAACTCCATCTGACGGTTCTTTTTTAAACTAGCAATCAGACGGCTGGGACTTAAGACTAAGATCAAACGAACTAGATTAAACTGGAAAAGGAAGGGCTCACGTGTGCACCTTCCTCGACGGTGATGCAAGGACCGGCCGGCACGGTGGATCTGGAGACGGAAACCTCACCGGAGGTCCAAAACGTGCGAATGAGTATACTATCTCACTCGATTTTTCGCGTAGAACACGAATCCGGGCTTAGTTTTTCAAGATAATGCTTATATTGTAATTAACTACAACAACAACTTGAAAGTACAAATAATCAAAACATCATTTAAGCTCAAACCAAGCAAAATCAGTCTATTAGAAAGCTTATATACATGAAAATAAACATAAAACAACTAAAACTAACCTCTAAAAGCCTCTAAGATGTTCTTCAAAAAACTTGATTTTCTTTAATCTCAAAGCTTCAATCTTTCTCAAAACCTTACGTTGAATGCGTTTTAGCTTGTGTTAATGCTACTGGGAATGATTTGGAACTGTTTGTGAAGAGATTTTTGAGTTTTGTTGGTGTGTTTATGGAAAATGAAAATTGAGAAAATGTGAGAAAATGAGGAAGAATTTAGCGTTGTTTTTTTTATCCAATTCCCTTTTAGGTTAAAATGGGAGTGTGAGTGTTGGATAAGAAAGGGTAAAAGATAGAAATGTGATTTTTCATTTTTTTTGGCTCTTCTTATTAGTTTTATTTTTTTGTGATAATGTGGTGATATGAGTAGAGGATTCTAGGTTCGGTGAAGATGAGTAGAGATAAAGTTGAATGAGCAATGCTAATATTAGGGGTGGCAAAACGGGCCAAGCCCGCGGGGCCGACCCGTTTGGCCCGCAATTTTTGGTGGGCTGGGCTGAGATTTTCGGCCCGCACACTTAAGTTGGCCCGCCCCGCCCCACACCGTTTTTGAGCGGGCTTAAATGGAGTGGGCCTAAACGGGGGCGGGTAAGGCCGTTTTCCACCCCTTTCTAGTACTTATCGTTTTATCTTATATTTTAAGTGGTACTTATTATCTTAGTTGATGATTTGTTAGTTTAATTAAGCATAATTATAAGGAATTGTTTATTAACTTGGTTAATGTTTCTTTTAGTTTAATTATCTCTATTCTCTGCTGCAAGCTTATCTTAATTATCCATATTTTAGTATTATTGTTAGTTTTAAAATAGGAGATAAGAATTATAAAAAATTGTGAAGTTATTATAATTCAATTTGTTTAATATTTTTTTAACATTTAATTTTTAACATTTAATTGTGAGTTGTAATTCAAATCGTAAAAAAAAAAAAAAAAAAAAAGTATTTGGCGGGCATGCCCGCCAACCCGCAACCCCACCAATAAACGGGCGGGCTTGAATTTTGAGCCCGCACATCTAAGTTGGCCCGCCCCGCCCCATCTCGTATTTTAGCGGGCTTAAATGGGGCGGGGTTAAACGGGGCGGGCATGCCCGTTTTGCCACCCCTAGCTAATATCACACTCTCAAACACACTCATTTAAACACACCCTATAATATGAAGGCACCTAATCCACTTTTATCACTCCTTTACCGGATAACCTGTTCAACAGGTTGAAAGACTATTTTTATTTTTTAATTGTTTTATTTAAAATTTAACTGTTGTCTCTCCTTCCTTACGGTTTCAATAGTCGTCGATTGATTTTCATTTTTCAGGTTCTGTTTATTTTTTAGAAAGAATTAGTATGTGCAATATGGTAGCAACAACATTATCCCAATTCTAAATCCCCCTTCAATCTTCACACATTACATTAACAATTCTAAAGCCCCCAACAAAATCATTCACAGCCACTCACCAATTACCATGATTCACAGCGTCATAAAAATTTGATTTTGAAGAACCAACTTCACTACTCTCCCAAACTCCTAAACGGGATCCACTTTTTTTTTTCCCTCACCATAGATCTATATACTATACAATTAAGAAAGAAAAGAAAAAAAATCTTCATCCCAATTTTGCTAGAGAGAGAAATGTTTTTCCATCTAGGTACGGCCGGAGGAATTAGTTCTACTGTCTTCATATCCAAACTCAAAGATACCCAAAAAAGAAAAAAAGAAGATTGAGAATATTGGGTGTGTCAAAAGGGGTAAGGGAGTTGAACAGGAGAGACAACTTTTGGTGAGAGGTGACCGATGATTAAAAAAATTAAAAAGGTTTAAATTTCTCAACTTCTATCCGGTAAACCAAATAAAAAATAAAGTTACATGGCTACATACTATTGGGTGTGTTTAAAAGAGTGTGACTCTTGACTTTAGCATAACTCAAGTTGATTTATTTTTGGATTTTTGATTTATGGTAATTGCTCACAAAAATAAATAAACATTAATAATAAAAAATAAAATATTTTTGAATTTTGAATTAAAAATAAAAATAAAAATGCAATGATTATAAGAGATGCAATTTATTAAAGAAAAATGAATTTTTGGAATTTTAATGTAAATTTTTTTTTGGTTACAAGAGAAAAGAGAAAAAAAGAAAGACACAAAAGAAACTAAATTCTAACAAAAGCAACACCCCATGCAAATGTTTACTTTTAATGTAAATGTTTACTTTTATGCAAAATGTTGACTTAATATGAAAAATAATTATTTTCAACTCGTTTTGTCCAATGATTTTGAGAGAATTATCTTCGAAAGTGACTGTCAACAGGTTGTGAATGCTTTGTGTAATGATTGCTTGTATGAAAATGAGCTTGATACTTTGCTCTCAGCTTGTAGTTCCCTTCTTATTTCTAATGCTAATTACAACATAACTTATGTTAGGAGGCAAGCCAATATAGTTGCTCACAATCTTGCTAGAGCATCTTTATTTCAGTTTAGCCCCAGTGTTCATCATTTTTATCCACCTAGTTGTATCTCTTCTATTATATTGAATAAAATGCAATGAGTTCATTTTGTTTTAAAAAAAAAAATGAAAAAGAATTGTTATTTTATTATATGGGACAAAATTAGAATATGACAGCTGGCCTATTTAATTATCTTATACCTCATGAGTGCGAAGGACGTCAGTCTTCGTGCTCTTGTGGTAAAAGGTAATTAAATACACATGCTTTAATTTTGCACCGAAATGGATGCTTATAAGAGATAAGGATCGAGTATACATGTTTATCATTTCTTTCGGAGGAACTCAGAAGGTAATAAAAGCATCGCCTAAACAAGGTGTTTGGATTCTAAGAGTAAGCCAACCTCAACCAGGTACTGACTGCAGACAGATGATTGCCCAAACCAGGCGTTGAATCTTGGAGGTAAGTCGACTGCTAAACTATGTATCAATTGAAAAACGGACCATCGCCTAAACCAGGTGCTTAAATCCATAAAGTAAGTCGTCGCCTAAACAGGTGCTTTGGACAAAAGAGAATGAATCGTCGTCTAAACCAGGTGCTTGGACTTTAAGAGCAAGTCAATTCCTCAATCAGGTACTGACTGCAGACAGATTATCGCCTGAACCAGACGTTAAATCTTGAAGGCAAGTCGACTCCTAAACTAGGTATCAACTGAAAAACAAACCATCGCCTAAACCAGGTGTTTAAATCCATAAAGTAAATCGTTGCCTAAACAGGTGCTTGGATCGAAAGAGTGAATCATCATTTTTCTCTTTGTTTTTATCCATGATGTTTCATTCAACCGCTGAATAACATACTTATGAAAGCATAATGTAATAGAATTTGATTCTGCTTATAACTACATGTTGTTATTTTCTCTCTAGAGCACCAAATTGATCACTGATGTGTAACATATCTCAAAGAAACATATTAAACAAAACAACATGAGCCATATTGATCCATGTAACAGTAGTGAATATCTGAGTAACCTGTCTCACTTTAAGCCTCTGGCTGAGAAACCAAACTACTCAATAATCTGGAAAAAAAGATTAAAGACTTACATGGACATATTTTACTCTAAATAGTTTGTCAGACCAGACATTGAAAAAAAATAAGATGTAGTATTTTAGAATGTTGATTTATAACTCATTTTTAGCTAAGAAACACAATTTGAAGAATTAATTGCAGTTTCATTTTTCAATTATAGGTTCTGAGAGTTGTTTTGAAGAATTAATTGCAGTTTCATTCTTCAAATTGTGTTTCTTAGCAGTTAAAAACCTGATTCATTTTTTCTTTTGGCTTCTTGCTTATCTATTAAGTCTTTTTATTACAATCACATTATTATTATTAATCTTCTCCCTCTCTCATTATTATTAATCACATCCTAATTATTCTATGGCAATTACCTTGCTTATTTTATATGGAGGAATGAGAGTTTGAAGGATGGTTCACCATTTCCATGGTCTTTGAGTGAGATACAAGAGTGGTTTAAAGGCCTGATCCTAATAAATTTGTTTCTCTGGTTATTGTGATGCTCAGCCTTTGTTGAGATTGCTATTATTATTATTATTATTATTATTATTAGTCTCGTCTCGTTGATTCGTGATTGGGTGACTCTCATGTGCATGGGTACGGTGATGTTCCGAATGGCGACAATTAAAAGCTGGGATTTGGGAATACATGGCCCAAAATTTACTTAATTTTGATATATTTTATTGACTTATCAAAAGATTTTCGATTAATGTTATATTTTATAAAAATAATCTGTGTTATAAAAAATTATCGGATTAACGTTCAATCTAGCTCTTGTTCAAAAAAAAAATGTTTAGTTTAACTGTCAATTTTGTAAGACAATTGTCGGATGAAAAATTATCGGAGATGTCATATTATAGGTGTTATATATATGCAGGTGAGTCTAGCAACGATGCAATATATATATATATATATATATATATATATATATATATATATATATATATATATATATATATATATATATATATATATATATATATATATATATATATATATATATTTTATTTTATTTTAAATTATAATAATAATAATAAAGGATAAACGTGAATTTTAGTTAAAATAATATGAGTAAAAATGGAAGAAAAAATGATAATCTATAAACTATTTAAAATAGCGTCTGAAAAATAAACTATAAGTCAGTAAAATAAGCTATATGCTCCCGATGAAAAGAAAAATTTATCAAACAGGTCTTTTAACTTATAAGTTATAAGACATAAGCTATACGTTAGGTTTTTTTGTCAATTAGACCCTTTAAGTGTTGGGGACTAAGGTTCAATTTCTCATGTTATGAAGAACAAGACTAGAGTTGAAAATTTATTACTTGATCAAATGTAGATGTTGTTGTGCATGCGTGAAGAACAGAGATGCTAATGTTCATACTCATGGTTGTAAAATATTATATATATTTGGTTAATCACCGCTAAATATTATATATATTTGGTTAGTTCCTTTGAATCGAATAAATCATATCATATCATATATATTATAAAATATTCAAGTGATGAAATATTTGGTTAGTCACTGTTAAATGGCGGTAAAATTTTGCACATATATATTATATTTTGATTATAATTTAACTGAAATGCATATTGTCAATAAAAAAAAAAAATTGCACATATATGCATCCAATAACGTCTAACCATATGTTTGTAAAACTATTTTAGAAGTAATATAGTAACAAAGTGACACAATGATCATAAATAATTAGAGAGTGCGTTAGTATGGCCACTGCGTCGGTTTTGGTTAACGGTAGTCCTACGGAGGAATTCCCCCTCGAGCGGGGCTTGAGGCAAGGAGATTCGTTATCTCCTTTTCTTTTTCTATACTGGCAGCCGAGGGTCTGAATGTGTTGATGGAGGTTGTGGTGGCGCAACACCTTTTTACGGGTTATAGTATTGGTGAGCAGGATCCTGTGATGGTTTCTCACCTTCAGTTTGCCGATGATACGCTCCTGCTGGGGGTCAAAAGTTGGGCGAATGTTCGGGCTCTCCAAGCGGTTCTGGTGCTTTTTGAGACGATGTCTGGCTTGATAAAGTGAACTTCAATAAGAGCATGGTGGTTGGTGTTAACATTTCTGATTCTTGGCTTGGCGAAGCTGCGTCTGTCCTGCGCTGTCGAGTGGAAAAGATCCCTTTCCTTTATCTGGGACTCCCTATTGGGGGTGATCTGAGACGCTTACGTTTTTGGGAACTACTGGTGACCCGGTTAAAGAATAGATTGTCTGGATGGAAGAGTCACTTCCTTTCTTTTGGTGGTCGTCTTGTTTTGCTTAAGTCTGTCCTGACCTCACTTCCTGTCTATGCTCTTTCCTTCTTCAAAGCTCCCTCAGGTATCATTTCCTCTATTGAATCTCTTTTAATTGAATTTTTTTGGGGTGGGTGTGAGGATTCTAGGAAAATATCTTGGGTTAACTGGAAATCCATTTGTTTGCGAAAGGAGTATGGGGGTTTGGGGGTCAGGCGGTTGAGGGAGTTTAATCTGACTCTGTTAGGTAAATGGTGCTTGAGGATGTTAGCGGATAAAGACGGATTGTGGTTTAGAGTGTTGGCAGCCAGGTATGGGTTGGAGAGAGGCAGGCTCCGAGTGGGAGGACGGAGAGGGTCCACTTGGTGGAGGGAGATAGCGTGTATTAGGGAGGGAGGTGATATAGGGGACAGTTGGTTTGAGGAGCATGTTATGAGGAGGGTGGGGGATGGGTCAGATACTTTATTCTGGACTGATCCCTGGTTGGAAGGGATCCCCCTGAGTGAGCGGTTTGGTCGTCTGTTTGTTTTAGCGGAGACTAGACAGTGTACGGTGGTTGAGATGTTTGCGTTAGGGTGGGGAGTAGATGGGGAGGCCTGGGTGTGCCGTCGGCAGTTGAGGGGGTGGGAGGAGGAGGAGCTGAGAGAGTGTCAGTCTTTATTACTTACCATTTCATTGCAGGACCAGTCTTCAGATAGGTGGCAGTGGCAGCCTGATCCTGTCAGAGGCTACACTGTCCGGGGAGCATATCAGATTTTGACTTCATAGGTTTTGGCTCCCATAGACGATGCAGACAAACTTATTTGGCATCCACAAGTTCCTTTGAAGGTCTCCATCTTTGCATGGCGTCTTTTGCGTGACCGGTTGCCCACAAAAACCAACCTGGTCACTCGAGGCATCTTATCTACAGCGGATCAGCTGTGCGTTTCTGGTTGTGGAGAGGTGGAGTCAGCACATCACTTATTTATCTCTTGTGGTATTTTTGGTTCTCTATGGGCGTTAGTGCATTCATGGATCGGCATCCCGGGGGTGGAGTTCACTTCCTTATGTGATCACTTTGTCCAGTTTACTTTTTCAGCGGGTGTTTCTCGAGCTCGTCGCTTCTTTCTGCAGCTTATCTGGCTTGTGAGTGTGTGGGTTGTATGGACGGAGAGAAATCACAGGCTGTTCCGAAGCTCAACCAGTACTACTTCTCAGTTGATGGACAAAATCAAGCTTCTTTCTCTTAGGTGGCTGAAGGCGAATTGTGTTAACTTAGCTTCTAACTGCCATAACTGGTGGTCTAGTCCTTTGTTGTGCTTGGCTCTTGCATGATCTGTTGTGATTATTTTTCTGTAACCTTATTTGACTCGTTGTAACCGTTGATGGACTACCTTAGCACACCTTGTGCCAGAGAGTTTTGATTTTATAATATATGTCTCATTTTGGCTTGTTCAAAAAAAAAATATCATAAATAATTCAAGAGATGGAGGAATAATTATTATATTTGACATTAAAAAAAAAAGATATCACTCACACAGTCACACATATGTTGCCCCCGCATTCTTAATTTTATGGATCCGTCACTGGGCGTGTTATATTATCATTGAATCATACCTAACAATTGAAACCCACCTCCCTTTTGTAATTGTAACCTCTAATATCTTTGTTTTGAAACTTCATTTAAGAGCATTGTCTATATTATAAACACTAACACTGACACCAAATATGACGATAACAAAAGAAATAATTTGACAAAATAAAATAATTGAATGTAACTATATTTATTGGTTCAGACACCAAACACGCTTTAAATTTATATGTTGATGTTATATATTAAGTATATAACATAGAGTAAAGATAACATACCAAAAGATATATGCTCATTATCATAACATTGAGTTTGTGGTATCTCAATCTCATAACATGATTTTCCTATTATACGAGCGGTTAGTTAATGTCAGTGATATATGTTTGAAATTATATATATATATATATATATATATATATATATATATATATATATATGACATTTTCCTATGAAAAGAGAAAAATGTTTGGAAATCGATTTGTAATTGAAAAGGAAATTCTTTTGTCGAGAATTTATATTTTAAGAGTTTGACATGTGTGAACTATTTTGAAAAATATTTACGTTCGCAAAAAGTATTTTGTTATAAGACTAGCGAGAAAAGTTTTAGTTAAACTTGTTTAGTTTGAAAAGATTTTGGAACTTATGATTTAAGGCAAAAGTTTTCTGAAAAATGAATATCTTTTGGAAATGTTTTAAAATAGTCGAGATTTATTTAAATGACATTTTTGTGATTAGAAGCTATTCTTGAAGGTGTTTAAAGTTTTCAAAAAGAGTTATTTGAAAATGAGTTGAGCCTAGCTAGTTGTGAGGGAACAACCATAGGTATTGAATCCATTAGTATCCGAGCTAGGACTTATTTATGTAACCAATTAGAATGTGGTATTAACTTAGATAAGTTGTATGTTTTAAAAGGTTAAGAGGATTAGCCGAATTGGGGACTTCGTCGAGAGAGACGGATATTGCTCGCGTAGCGTAAGTTGATGTGTTGGAAGCTTGCCGAGGTAAGGGCACTTTCTAACGATTTCATATACCTCGAAATATCGAGTGCTTTTTATGCATGTGTAACTGTTTGCTTGAATATGTGTATTTGCTTGATGTGAAGCAATATGAATTATAAGCATGGTTGTTTTGTGATGTATTCTCGTGACGAGAACTTGTTTGAGAACATGCTATATTCTACACATGCTTGAGTGGTTGTTGTGAATTTTATATGATTGAGAATATATGTATGCTGTTGTGATTGAATACATATGATTGAGAATATATGTATGTTGTTGTGATTGAATACATATGATTGAGAATATATGTATGTTGTTGTGATTGAATACATATGATTGAGAATCTATGTATGTTGTTGTGGTTGTGATTACATATGCTTGTATGATATGTAATTAGTTGCATGAGCATATATGAACGTGTATGTCAGATGGGACTGCCCGGGGTATGTCAGATGGAGACTACCCTGTATATGTTGAAATAGAATATATTATGCTCATTCATTCATAGTCATGTATGCCAGATGGGACTGCACGGGGTTGTTTGAGATAGACTATTCTCATGACGAGAACTTGTTTGAGAACATGCTATATTCTACACATGCTTGAGTGGTTGTTGTGAATTTTATATGATTGAGAATATATGTATGCTGTTGTGATTGAATACATATGATTGAGAATATATGTATGTTGTTGTGATTGAATGCATATGATTGAGAATATATGTATGTTGTTGTGATTGAATACATATGATTGAGAATCTATGTATGTTGTTGTGGTTGTGATTACATATGCTTGTATGATATGTAATTAGTTGCATGAGCATATATGAACGTGTATGTCAGATGGGACTGCCCGGGGTATGTCAGATGGAGATTACCCTGTATATGTTGAAATAGAATATATTATGCTATGCATTCATAGTCATGTATGTCATATGGGACTGCACGGGGTGTGTCAGATGGGACCACCTAATCCTGCGGGATTTTATTGAGTCGGTGATTGTCAGATGGAGACCTCACCTGCCCTGCGGGGTTTAGTAGGAGATGGACCTACGACTCTCTACGGAGAGGTTAAATTCCGGAATTCATGCATGTGACAGCCAGTGATTGGTGTCACGATCATGTAGAGTCTGCATTGATAGGCTAATTGTTCATTTAAATATTGTTGTGTGTGATTGATAGACTATTCGTATACTTAAATTCTATGATGTGTGATTCATATGATAAACTTGTATATGCTGCCATGTATTGTATATCTTGCGCCGCGTATTTTTGGTTATATGTTATTTTTAGATCGTGACCCTCTACGAGCATTTTTAGGGATTTATTTGTACCGCGTGGAGAAGCGGCAAGGCTTGAAGCTGTCTGTGGGTCTTCGTCACCCAGTCATCTTCAGTTAGAGTTTAAAAATCAGCTTAGGGGTAGTAGTTTAAGAGTCTCGTTTGCTCTTATTTATTGTTCGCTGTATTTATATTGAAATTGTATTACGATAATTATTTGGAATAAATGATGTCGTTATGTCTGTTTAGACATAACGTTTGGTTCTAATCTTAAACTTTTATTTGTGAAAACAATTTATAAAAGAGGCATTGCACTACGATCGTTATTTTGAAAATGGTTTACTCTGATTTAATTTAAGTGTGATCGTGAATGTTTTATTTCAAAGTCTTTGTTGTTTTTATAAAAAAAAAAAATGCCTACTTTTGGGCTTCGAAAATCGGGGTGTTACAAAGACCGTAAGCACTGCAGTAACATGTGAAGGTGATGGTTCGAGTAAAACATAAGAAGATTATAAGAGCTTTGTTGAAGAGGAATGATGAACTGAAGAAAAATGAGAAAAATTTTGTGATTGTCGTTGTAATCTTGGGGTTGATGTTATGTTTTACTGTGTCGTTTTATATTAGTTGCCGTTGTAATCTTAAGAACAAGAGCTTTGTTGCCGATTGTAATCTTCTGTATTGTAATTTGCATCTTCTATTAATGAATAAAATTGTGTTGTGTTGTTCTATTTCAAATCAAGTTGTTAATGTATTGTTATTGCTATGTTTTGTTCCCGTTATTATGTTTTGTTATAATTCAAATCAGAAGCCTAAACATTGGTCATCTAGAAATTCAATTATTGTGAGTTAAAACAAATTTGGA
Organism: Trifolium fragiferum; assembly: GCA_954870985.1. Taxonomy (NCBI): domain Eukaryota; kingdom Viridiplantae; phylum Streptophyta; class Magnoliopsida; order Fabales; family Fabaceae; genus Trifolium; species Trifolium fragiferum. The sequence continues at coordinate 18,127,180 of OX940793.1, read as the reverse complement.
TATAGGATTTGCAAAATCGAGCAAAGAGAGAATGAAGTCCTTTGTTCAGTATTTGGATAGGGTTTTAGAATTTGGGAACGAAGTGCAGAAGAAGGATTTTCCATTGTTCTTATTTTTTATTTTTGATATAGGATTAATTAGATATATGATTAATTAGTTTTTTTTTTTTTGGTTTATTAATTAGTTTATTATAATGGGAAGATAAGCACACCTCATGTGACTTCTTCCTTTTCTTATTTTTTTAAAAATTATGTGACAGAAAAAAAAACTTATGTGGAACTTGAGTCACTCATTTGAGTTGCCACATCAGCATTGATTAAGTAAAAATTGCCCTTTTGCAATCAAATGTAAAGATAGGGGGCCAAAAGTGCTAATTTAAAACATAGGGGGTCAAAATTGCAACTTTCTAAAGCATAGAGGGTCAAAAGTGCAATTTAACCATCACTTTATTAATTAATGTTTATTTTCCTTTTAATGCAGGTTGCTCTTCTCTACGATGGGTATGTGAATTTTTTCTACCACCACCTTTCATACTATTTAGTTAATGCATTTTCTTTCATCTTATACTTTGTTTGAATCGCGAGCTAATTTTTTTGAAGCTGAACACTTTTGATCCCTCACTTTTTGTGTGGGCTTTTGGTTTTCGGTCTAATTGCGTCCATAAGTTAACAAAATATTATGTAAGAATTTCATTAAAAAATAAATTGGATGTCATCACCCGGGTTCAAACCAAAATCTCACAATTATGTGAGTTTAATTTCATCACTTTATCTAAGACAAAAAAAAAAAATTAACTTAATCAAAGACATTCTTTAATAAGAATTTGATTTTCATAGAGATATATCAACACGAAAAATGGACAATTCGAATTATATTTTCCCATTCTGCCACAGGCTTAGAGTTAATCTAACTCTAAATTGCTTCTTTTCACCCACAAACTTAAATTCTAATATTTGAGGCTCAACAATAACACCCAGTTCCGAAGGCGCAATGACCTTCACCCTATACTTACCCGGACATCCAACATTTTCAACAATCCGCATAAGAACCAACCATCGGATGTCCAATACGAATATATGGAACCATTATGGATGAATAATTGAAGTCCAGTATATTGAATGATGTTTCTGTTCGTGGAGGTTTGTAGTTATCGTAAGTAGAAATCATCAAGGTGGGCAACACCCGCACCACGATGCCATAAATAATTCAAATATCTTCGGTGGTAATATCATATATGAGTCCGGGGTCGACCACAAGGTTAGGTTGAATATGACCTGCGCCATACGCAAACGGAGTTGCGCTTTTCCAACTTGTTAGATCATGTTGCATCATAGGACTTCCAGAAGTATCATTTACACTTGCTGCAAAAGAAAATGATTTTATAAACTATAATAATAAAAATATAAAAAATATATGAATGCAATGATCTTATAAATGTACTCCTTTACCTGTGGTCATCATTGCTGAGCTGGACTCCACCTAGGATAGATGGATCTAAGCAATGTTGCAACACCAGCAACATGAGGACACGCCATTGAAGTGCCTGACATCTTTATGAATGGACTGCACTCGGATCCACCATAAGCTGCGATAATGCCTACTCCTGACGCGGTGATGTCCGATTGCAACAACAACAAAACTATAAGTACATCACTTAAGATATACGATTGATAATCTAAGACAAGTATATCCAACCTTGAGAGTTGCTGGGTCAATATAATTTGGGCCCCTTAATGAGAATGAAGCCACATATGGAGCCGACTCTATACTATATTTGGTTTTCACCTTAGAAATATGTGCCACGGGATACCTGTATATGCCGAATCAGTGGCGGAAAATAAATAAATTCGGATGTCCGCTAAAAATTATCATATATAAATTAAATACAAAAATGATATTTCATACAATAATTTACAAACACAAACTTGATCATAAAAAAATTAAATTGCATACAATAAATAATATTCTACATGTTCCAAATTTATATTTTTGTGCAAACGGCAAAATTTTATTAGAAAGCAACTATGGGTACAAGGCATACACATAGATGGAACACATGAAAACAAAAACATGCACCATTCCAAAGCAGACCAGCCACGCTCAGAGATAGCTGACCACACCAAAAAAATACAACAAAACTCCTAACCTCAAGCAAACAACACAAAAAAAAAAAACGACACACCCCAAAAGAAACAAACAGCGGTAATAAACAAAACCAACACGCCAAAAACTAGAGAAAAAGCCTGAACCAACCAAACAGAAGCCAAAAACAGCAGACAAAAAACACAAGATTGTCTCCGAAAACAACCCGATTCACGTTGCCATTTGTAAAGCAAACACGGGGTGATCTTCAATATATGGACACTCCACCTTCAAGACAAAAGCTTAATCTATTCAAAATACAAAATTTTGAGCATAAGGAAGAATTCACCGGTTGTACTTGATGTAATTCAAAACGTTGACAGCATCTTTGTAATTCACATGCGCAGTAGGAAACACATCTTGATCATCAACAACTTTAACTTCTAGGTTCATATACCGGCCCAATATTAGTCTGATGGCGCCTATCCTATGTGCTTCCTCAGCCTTTTGATTTTCGGTAAGTTCATCAAAACCACCCAGAAAGCAGAACAATATCTTTCCCTTCGCTTTGTTTGGATCAAGAGCTCCCCTCTCGCAAAACATGCTACAAAAAATTAAGTAGATTTTAAGAGATCATATCACCCACAAATAAAAAATTATTTGAGAATTTCCAGCTTGGTTTATGTAATCTTACGCGTCTGTATCAGATTTGTGGTGATATTTAACATCGGCACCACTAACCAATGGGTAAAACCTCTCATGTAGTAATCCAAATTTATTAAATGTTTTTCCCTAAAAATTAAATAATGAACATGAGCAAATCAGTTTGTATTGACATGGTAACGTGGCATACCATTTAAATAGACTTTCCAATTTCAACTAAAATTCATAAAATATAGGTGCAGCATCACACGATAACAACCGATATCTTAAGGTTCTAATAACAACTTCCATAAACTTTGAGTAAATCAACTATCATGATTTATAACATGCTGCATAATAACTGACACACAAGAACCTACTACTAATAGATTAAATTCCGAATAATTATTAATATTAGTTTTTATGTATGATACATTGAGAACTCTATTGTCACCAAGGGTAACATCATAGAAGAAATCTCTATCTGTTGTGCTATCTGCAACCGTAATCACCCATGGTTCACAATTCGTTAGACTACTTGGATGTGGTCCCGTGTTTCCTGCAGATTTCACAACCACTATGCCATTAGGGACTGCCTCAAAGGTCGATCTATAATTCCCCTGATACGTGTACGCCATATCGGGAACTTCTCTACCCATGGAGACCGAGAGAACGTCAACTCCATCATCAACGGCAGCACTATAAGCCTTTCGCATGTCCGCATCATCACATAATTCCTCCCCTTCGTAATTTGGCCAGGTCACCTTACTAGAAAATGAGTTGCATCTTATATAAGGTGCAACTCGTTTTCTGGTAAGGTTTCCTGGCCAAATTACGAAGGGGGGGAATTATGTGATGATGCGGACATGCAGAAGGCTTATAGTGTTGTCATTGATGATGGAGTTGACGTTCTCTCGGTCTCCATGTGTAGAGAAGTTCCCGATATGGCGTACACGTATCAGGAGAGTTATAGGTCGACATTTGAGGCAGTCGCTAATGGCATAGTGGTTGCGAAATCTGCAGGAAACACAAGACCACATCCAAGTAGTCTAACGAATTGTGAACCGTGGGTGATTACGGTTGCAGCTAACATAACAGGTAGAGATTTCTTTTGTGATGTTACCCTATGGCGTACATTGAGAAGTTCCCTACCCATGTATGATACATTGAGAACTCTATTGTCACCAAGGGTAACATCATAGAAGAAATCTCTATCTGTTGTGCTATCTGCAACCGTAATCACCCATGGTTCACAATTCGTTAGACTACTTGGATGTGGTCCCGTGTTTCCTGCAGATTTCACAACCACTATGCCATTAGGGACTGCCTCAAAGGTCGATCTATAATTCCCCTGATACGTGTACGCCATATCGGGAACTTCTCTACCCATGGAGACCGAGAGAACGTCAACTCCATCATCAACGGCAGCACTATAAGCCTTTCGCATGTCCGCATCGTCACATAATTCCTCCCCTTCGTAATTTGGCCAGGTCACCTTACTAGAAAATGAGTTGCATCTTATATAAGGTGCAACTCGTTTTCTGGTAAGGTTTCCTGGCCAAATTACGAAGGGGGGGAATTATGTGATGATGCGGACATGCAGAAGGCTTATAGTGTTGTCATTGATGATGGAGTTGACGTTCTCTCGGTCTCCATGTGTAGAGAAGTTCCCGATATGGCGTACACGTATCAGGAGAGTTATAGGTCGACATTTGAGGCAGTCGCTAATGGCATAGTGGTTGCGAAATCTGCAGGAAACACAAGACCACATCCAAGTAGTCTAACGAATTGTGAACCGTGGGTGATTACGGTTGCAGCTAACATAACAGGTAGAGATTTCTTTTGTGATGTTACCCTTAGTGACAATAGAGTTCTCAGTGTATCTTACATAAAAACTAATATTAATAGTTATTTGGAATTTAATCTATTAGTAGTAGGTTCTTGTGTCAGTTATTATGCAGCATGTTAGAAATCGTGTTAGTTGATTTACTCAAAGTTTATGGAAGTTGTTAGTAGAACCTTAAGATATCGTTTGTTATCATGTGATGTTGCACCTATATTTTAGGAGTATTAGTTGAAATTAGAAAGTCTATTTAAATGGCATGCCACGTTACCATGTCAATACAAACTGATTTGCTCATGTTCATTCTTTAATTTTTAGGGAAAAACATTTAATAAATTTGGATTACTACATGAGAGGTTCGGTGACGATGTTAAATATCACCACAAATCTGATACAGACGCGTAAGATTACATAAATCAAGCTGGAAATTCTCAAATAATTGTTTATCTGTGGGTGATATGATCTCTTAAAATCTACTTAATTTTTTGTAGCATGTTTTGCGAGAGGGGAGCTCTTGATCCAAATAAAGCGAAGGGAAAGATATTGTTCTGCTTTTTGGGTGGTTCTGATGAACTTACCGAAAATCAAAAGGCCGAGGAAGCACATAGGGTAGGCGCCATCAGACAAATATTGGGCCGGTATATGAACCTAGAAGTTAAAGTTGTTGATGATCAAGATGTGTTTCCTACTGCGCATGTGAATTACAGAGATGCTGTCAACGTTTTGAATTACATCAAGTACAACCAGTAAATTCTTCCTTATGCTCGAAATTTTATATTTTGAATAGGTTAAGCTTTTGTCTTGAAGGTGGAGTGTCTATATATTGCAGATCACCCCGTGTTTGCTTTAAGAATGACAACATGAACCGAGATATTGTTTTCGGAGACAATCTTGTGTGTTTTGGCTGCTGTTTTTTACTTCTGGTTGTTTGGTTGGTGCAAGCTTTTCTCTAGTTTTTGGCGTGTTGATTTTGGTTATTACTGCTGTTTGTTTCTTTTGGGGTGTATCGTTTTTTTTTTTTGGGTGTTGTTTGCTTGAGGTTAGGGGTTTGGTTGTATTTTTTTTGGTGTGGCCAACTATCTCTGAGTGTGGCTGGTCTGCTTTGGAATGGTGCATGTTTTTGTTTTCCTATGTTCCATCTATGTGTATGCCTTGTACCCATAGTTGCTTTCTAATAAAATTTTGCTGTTTGCAAAAAAATATAAATTTGGAACATGTATAATATTATTTATTGTATGCAATTTAATTTTTTTATGATCAAATTTGTGTTTGACGTAAATTATTTTATGAAATATAATTTTTGTATTTAATTTATATATGATAATTTTTTAGCGGACATCCGAATTTATTTTCCGCCACTGATTCGGCATATACAGGTATCGCGTGGCACATATTTCTAAGGTGAAAACCAAATATGGTATAGAGCCGGCTCCATATGTGGCCTCATTCTCGTCAAGAGGCTCAAATTCTATTGACCCAGCAATCCTCAAGGTTGGATATACTTGTCTTAGATTATCAATCGCATATCTTAAGTGATGTATTTATAGTTTTGTTGTTGCTGCAGCCGAAAATCACCCCGCCAGGAGTTGGCATTATCGCAACTTATGGTGGATCCGAGTGCGGTCCATTCATAAAGATGTCAGGCACTTCAATGGCGTGTCCTCATGTTGTTGGTGTTGCAGCATTGCTTAGATCCATTTATCGTAGGTGGAGTCCAGCCGCAGTCAAGTCAGCAATAATGACCACAGGTAAAAGAGTACAGTTATATGATCATTGCATTTATTTTTTATATCTTTATTATTATAGTTTATAAAATAATTCTCTTTTGCAGCAAGTGTAAATGATACTTCTGGAAGTCCTATGATGCAACATGATTTAACAAGTTGGAAAAGAGCAACTTCATTTGCGTATGGCGCAGGTCAGCTTCAACCTAATCTTGTGGTCGACCCCGGACTCATATATGATATTACCACCAAAGATTATTTGAATTATTTATGGCATCGTGTTGCGGGTGTTGCACACCTTGATGATTTCTACTTACCCGATAACTACAAACCTCCACGAACAAAAACATCATTCAATATACTGGACTTCAATTATCCAGCCATAACGGTTCCATATATTCGTATTGGACATCCGGTGATTCTTATGCGGATTGTTGAAAATGTTGGATGTCCGGGTAAGTATAGGGTGAAGGTCATTGCGCCTTCGGAACTGAGTGTTGTTGTTGAGCCTCAAATATTAGAATTTAAGTTTGTGGGTGAAAAGAAGCTATTTAGAGTTAGATTAACTCTAAGGGACACTCTGTTGTGGCTGGAAAATTTCATGATCAATGAAGTCGTCATCGACGTTTATTTATCCTAAAAAGGGAAAGGAAAATATCGCGAAAAACCTTCGATTAAAGTTCAATTGCTTTTAGGTTTACATTAACTCCTCTAAATTAACTTATTATCCGCTTAATTCTACTCCAATTATTAATTAAATAAAAAAAGTTTTTTTATTTAGGGTGCTTGACGAGATGTTTCGATCCCGCTCCTACGTATCCCCAGGTGCGATGGGGAACTCAAAGCTACATAGTTCTTAAAAAAGAATTTGGCGGGTTTGTTCGTTTTTAGCGGATAACATTTATTTCGTATTCTGTTGATACAACAATGCTTGTATGTTCTTAACAGATGCTTAAGCTTTGTATGTATCAGAGGAATAAATAAAATGTGTATCCATTTATAGAAAAGAGAGTTGTCAACGGACAATGCTTATTTCATATTCTGCTGATACAACAGTGCTCGTATGTTCTTCGTAGAAGCTTGAGCTTGTATATGTCAGAGGAATGGATAAAGCAATACCAGATTTTATTGAGAAAAAGAGTTTGAGTGAGTTGAGTTATTTTTAATAGTTTTAAAGTGAGAGTAACCCGATCCGCGGTCATACGTCACTCATCACGAATTACCCGGGGTGGAAGAGCCATACGTCAAATCCACCATTTTTCACTTGTTATTTATGAAAATATTAATTTGTTTTTTATTGTAAAAAGAAACCAAACAGTCCATAACCAAGCATATAAAGAAATGAGCAAGGGTAGAAGAAGAGAGAACAAGATAATATGAAATGACAAGAGATGATAATAATGCATGCAACAATTATATGATTTAAAAAAAAAAGTAGCGAACAATGAATAAAATACTAACGTAAACTAAATAAGCACTAAAAAGGGCTAAACATAATGATTTATAACATGACACATGAATTAAAGTGAAGAATTGATGTTGGAACAATTTTATTAATGCAAAGAATTTGATCCAAATAAGCATTTATTCACATAAGCTAAAGAGCAATTAGGTTGGAAAAGGACTTATGAAAATAAGTGATCAATATTGAATGTGAAGATTGAAAGTGTAATTGATTTAGTGCAAAAATTTGAATTAAATAAGATAAAAAGTTTTTTAAGTTCAAATAAACACTTTTGGAAATAAGCTAAAAAGCAATCAAGTTGGAAAGGACTTATGAAAATAAGTCATCAATTTTGAATGTGAAAAATGAAAGTGTAATTGATTTAGTGCAAAAATTTGAATTAAATAAGCTAAAAAGCTTTTTAAGTTCAAATAAACACTTTTGGAAATAAGCTAAAAAACAATTAAGTTGAAAAAGATTTATGAAAATAAGTCATCAGTTTTGAATGTGAAAACTGAAAGTGTAATTGATTTGGTGCAAAAATTCGAATTAAATAAGTTAAAAAGCTTTTTAAGTTCAAATAAGCAATTTTGAAAATAAGCTAAAAATCAATTAAGTTGGAAAAAGACTTATGAAAATAAGTCATCAGTTTTGAATTACCAAACCTCGAATTGTAAATTAATATAGTGCAAAAATTTGAATTAAATAAGCTAAAAAAATTTTAGTTCAAATAAGCACTTTTGAAAATAAGCTAAAAAGCACTTAACAAATAATCTGCCGAGGGGGTGCAGAAATTAATCTGGGTGGTGCATCAGCAAAAAGCCTCACATGCAGCCGAAGCCCAGACGCAGTCAACCAAAAACAATTCTGAGTCAACAAAAAATAATCTTGTGTGGCATCAAATGAAGTACCATGGTATATACCCTAGATTACGGACTTCGGATCAATCAGAAAGACTGGATTGAAAGTCCTAGAACAGATCTGGGCTCTCTGATCTTCACAAGTTAATCAAACAGCCCACAATTTTTCACATAATAAAAATAAATAAATATATCAAACAGATGCATCTGGTGTGGGTGGCGCAAAACAGGGTAGGTGCGCCACCAGCATCATCACCGTTATAACTCTTAAAAACTCCATCTGACGGTTCTTTTTTAAACTAGCAATCAGACGGCTGGGACTTAAGACTAAGATCAAACGAACTAGATTAAACTGGAAAAGGAAGGGCTCACGTGTGCACCTTCCTCGACGGTGATGCAAGGACCGGCCGGCACGGTGGATCTGGCGACGGAAACCTCACCGGAGGTCCAAAACGTGCGAATGAGTATACTATCTCACTCGATTTTTCGCGTAGAACACGAATCCGGGCTTAGTTTTTCAAGATAATGCTTATATTGTAATTAACTACAACAACAACTTGAAAGTACAAATAATCAAAACATCATTTAAGCTCAAACCAAGCAAAATCAGTCTATTAGAAAGCTTATATACATGAAAATAAACATAAAACAACTAAAACTAACCTCTAAAAGCCTCTAAGATGTTCTTCAAAAAACTTGATTTTCTTTAATCTCAAAGCTTCAATCTTTCTCAAAACCTTACGTTGAATGCGTTTTAGCTTGTGTTAATGCTACTGGGAATGATTTGGAACTGTTTGTGAAGAGATTTTTGAGTTTTGTTGGTGTGTTTATGGAAAATGAAAATTGAGAAAATGTGAGAAAATGAGGAAGAATTTAGCGTTGTTTTTTTTATCCAATTCCCTTTTAGGTTAAAATGGGAGTGTGAGTGTTGGATAAGAAAGGGTAAAAGATAGAAATGTGATTTTTCATTTTTTTTGGCTCTTCTTATTAGTTTTATTTTTTTGTGATAATGTGGTGATATGAGTAGAGGATTCTAGGTTCGGTGAAGATGAGTAGAGATAAAGTTGAATGAGCAATGCTAATATTAGGGGTGGCAAAACGGGCCAAGCCCGCGGGGCCGACCCGTTTGGCCCGCAATTTTTGGTGGGCTGGGCTGAGATTTTCGGCCCGCACACTTAAGTTGGCCCGCCCCGCCCCACACCGTTTTTGAGCGGGCTTAAATGGAGTGGGCCTAAACGGGGGCGGGTAAGGCCGTTTTCCACCCCTTTCTAGTACTTATCGTTTTATCTTATATTTTAAGTGGTACTTATTATCTTAGTTGATGATTTGTTAGTTTAATTAAGCATAATTATAAGGAATTGTTTATTAACTTGGTTAATGTTTCTTTTAGTTTAATTATCTCTATTCTCTGCTGCAAGCTTATCTTAATTATCCATATTTTAGTATTATTGTTAGTTTTAAAATAGGAGATAAGAATTATAAAAAATTGTGAAGTTATTATAATTCAATTTGTTTAATATTTTTTTAACATTTAATTTTTAACATTTAATTGTGAGTTGTAATTCAAATCGTAAAAAAAAAAAAAAAAAAGTATTTGGCGGGCATGCCCGCCAACCCGCAACCCCACCAATAAACGGGCGGGCTTGAATTTTGAGCCCGCACATCTAAGTTGGCCCGCCCCGCCCCATCTCGTATTTTAGCGGGCTTAAATGGGGCGGGGTTAAACGGGGCGGGCATGCCCGTTTTGCCACCCCTAGCTAATATCACACTCTCAAACACACTCATTTAAACACACCCTATAATATGAAGGCACCTAATCCACTTTTATCACTCCTTTACCGGATAACCTGTTCAACAGGTTGAAAGACTATTTTTATTTTTTAATTGTTTTATTTAAAATTTAACTGTTGTCTCTCCTTCCTTACGGTTTCAATAGTCGTCGATTGATTTTCATTTTTCAGGTTCTGTTTATTTTTTAGAAAGAATTAGTATGTGCAATATGGTAGCAACAACATTATCCCAATTCTAAATCCCCCTTCAATCTTCACACATTACATTAACAATTCTAAAGCCCCCAACAAAATCATTCACAGCCACTCACCAATTACCATGATTCACAGCGTCATAAAAATTTGATTTTGAAGAACCAACTTCACTACTCTCCCAAACTCCTAAACGGGATCCACTTTTTTTTTTTCCTCACCATAGATCTATATACTATACAATTAAGAAAGAAAAGAAAAAAAATCTTCATCCCAATTTTGCTAGAGAGAGAAATGTTTTTCCATCTAGGTACGACCGGAGGAATTAGTTCTACTGTCTTCATATCCAAACTCAAAGATACCCAAAAAAGAAAAAAAGAAGATTGAGAATATTGGGTGTGTCAAAAGGGGTAAGGGAGTTGAACAGGAGAGACAACTTTTGGTGAGAGGTGACCGATGATTAAAAAAATTAAAAAGGTTTAAATTTCTCAACTTCTATCCGGTAAACCAAATAAAAAATAAAGTTACATGGCTACATACTATTGGGTGTGTTTAAAAGAGTGTGACTCTTGACTTTAGCATAACTCAAGTTGATTTATTTTTGGATTTTTGATTTATGGTAATTGCTCACAAAAATAAATAAACATTAATAATAAAAAATAAAATATTTTTGAATTTTGAATTAAAAATAAAAATAAAAATGCAATGATTATAAGAGATGCAATTTATTAAAGAAAAATGAATTTTTGGAATTTTAATGTAAATTTTTTTTTGGTTACAAGAGAAAAGAGAAAAAAAGAAAGACACAAAAGAAACTAAATTCTAACAAAAGCAACACCCCATGCAAATGTTTACTTTTAATGTAAATGTTTACTTTTATGCAAAATGTTGACTTAATATGAAAAATAATTATTTTCAACTCGTTTTGTCCAATGATTTTGAGAGAATTATCTTCGAAAGTGACTGTCAACAGGTTGTGAATGCTTTGTGTAATGATTGCTTGTATGAAAATGAGCTTGATACTTTGCTCTCAGCTTGTAGTTCCCTTCTTATTTCTAATGCTAATTACAACATAGCTTATGTTAGGAGGCAAGCCAATATAGTTGCTCACAATCTTGCTAGAGCATCTTTATTTCAGTTTAGCCCCAGTGTTCATCATTTTTATCCACCTAGTTGTATCTCTTCTATTATATTGAATAAAATGCAATGAGTTCATTTTGTTTTAAAAAAAAAATATGAAAAAGAATTGTTATTTTATTATATGGGACAAAATTAGAATATGACAGCTGGCCTATTTAATTATCTTATACCTCATGAGTGCGAAGGACGTCAGTCTTCGTGCTCTTGTGGTAAAAGGTAATTAAATACACATGCTTTAATTTTGCACCGAAATGGATGCTTATAAGAGATAAGGATCGAGTATACATGTTTATCATTTCTTTCGGAGGAACTCAGAAGGTAATAAAAGCATCGCCTAAACAAGGTGTTTGGATTCTAAGAGTAAGCCAACCTCAACCAGGTACTGACTGCAGACAGATGATTGCCCAAACCAGGCGTTGAATCTTGGAGGTAAGTCGACTGCTAAACTATGTATCAATTGAAAAACGGACCATCGCCTAAACCAGGTGCTTAAATCCATAAAGTAAGCCGTCGCCTAAACAGGTGCTTTGGACAAAAGAGAATGAATCGTCGTCTAAACCAGGTGCTTGGACTTTAAGAGCAAGTCAATTCCTCAATCAGGTACTGACTGCAGACAGATTATCGCCTGAACCAGACGTTAAATCTTGAAGGCAAGTCGACTCCTAAACTAGGTATCAACTGAAAAACAAACCATCGCCTAAACCAGGTGTTTAAATCCATAAAGTAAATCGTTGCCTAAACAGGTGCTTGGATCGAAAGAGTGAATCATCATTTTTCTCTTTGTTTTTATCCATGATGTTTCATTCAACCGCTGAATAACATACTTATGAAAGCATAATGTAATAGAATTTGATTCTGCTTATAACTACATGTTGTTATTTTCTCTCTAGAGCACCAAATTGATCACTGATGTGTAACATATCTCAAAGAAACATATTAAACAAAACAACATGAGCCATATTGATCCATGTAACAGTAGTGAATATCTGAGTAACCTGTCTCACTTTAAGCCTCTGGCTGAGAAACCAAACTACTCAATAATCTGGAAAAAAAGATTAAAGACTTACATGGACATATTTTACTCTAAATAGTTTGTCAGACCAGACATTGAAAAAAAATAAGATGTAGTATTTTAGAATGTTGATTTATAACTCATTTTTAGCTAAGAAACACAATTTGAAGAATTAATTGCAGTTTCATTTTTCAATTATAGGTTCTGAGAGTTGTTTTGAAGAATTAATTGCAGTTTCATTCTTCAAATTGTGTTTCTTAGCAGTTAAAAACCTGATTCATTTTTTCTTTTGGCTTCTTGCTTATCTATTAAGTCTTTTTATTACAATCACATTATTATTATTAATCTTCTCCCTCTCTCATTATTATTAATCACATCCTAATTATTCTATGGCAATTACCTTGCTTATTTTATATGGAGGAATGAGAGTTTGAAGGATGGTTCACCATTTCCATGGTCTTTGAGTGAGATACAAGAGTGGTTTAAAGGCCTGATCCTAATAAATTTGTTTCTCTGGTTATTGTGATGCTCAGCCTTTGTTGAGATTGCTATTATTATTATTATTATTATTATTAGTCTCGTCTCGTTGATTCGTGATTGGGTGACTCTCATGTGCATGGGTACGGTGATGTTCCGAATGGCGACAATTAAAAGCTGGGATTTGGGAATACATGGCCCAAAATTTACTTAATTTTGATATATTTTATTGACTTATCAAAAGATTTTCGATTAATGTTATATTTTATAAAAATGATCTGTGTTATAAAAAATTATCGGATTAACGTTCAATCTAGCTCTTGTTCAAAAAAAAAATGTTTAGTTTAACTGTCAATTTTGTAAGACAATTGTCGGATGAAAAATTATCGGAGATGTCATATTATAGGTGTTATATATATGCAGGTGAGTCTAGCAACGATGCAATATATATATATATATATATATATATATATATATATATATATATATATATATATATATATATATATATATATATATATTTTATTTTATTTTAAATTATAATAATAATAATAAAGGATAAACGTGAATTTTAGTTAAAATAATATGAGTAAAAATGGAAGAAAAAATGATAATCTATAAACTATTTAAAATAGCGTCTGAAAAATAAACTATAAGTCAGTAAAATAAGCTATATGCTCCCGATGAAAAGAAAAATTTATCAAACAGGTCTTTTAACTTATAAGTTATAAGACATAAGCTATACGTTAGGTTTTTTTGTCAATTAGACCCTTTAAGTGTTGGGGACTAAGGTTCAATTTCTCATGTTATGAAGAACAAGACTAGAGTTGAAAATTTATTACTTGATCAAATGTAGATGTTGTTGTGCATGCGTGAAGAACAGAGATGCTAATGTTCATACTCATGGTTGTAAAATATTATATATATTTGGTTAATCACCGCTAAATATTATATATATTTGGTTAGTTCCTTTGAATCGAATAAATCATATCATATCATATATATTATAAAATATTCAAGTGATGAAATATTTGGTTAGTCACTGTTAAATGGCGGTAAAATTTTGCACATATATATTATATTTTGATTATAATTTAACTGAAATGCATATTGTCAATAAAAAAAAAAATTGCACATATATGCATCCAATAACGTCTAACCATATGTTTGTAAAACTATTTTAGAAGTAATATAGTAACAAAGTGTGAAGGTTGAAAAACACACAAGAAGGGGGGGGTTGAATTGTGTTAAGATTTTTTCTAAGTTAAAACAAATTGCAGCGGATAAAGTATAACACACACAATATATGAGGATAGGGATAGAGAGATGCTCAGAATTTTTATACTGGTTCCTCCCACTAACAGGAGTAGTCCAGTCCTCTTGTCTTTCACAAGAGATTTCACTATAATCACTCAGATTACAAATGCTCAAGCACTAAGCAAGAGACTTCAAACTGCTCAAGCACAAAGCAAGAGACTTCTAACTGCTCAAGCACAAAGCAAGAGACTTCCAATGCTCAAGCACAAAGCAAGAGACTTCCAATGCTCAAGCACAAAGCAAGAGACTTCCAATGCTCAAGCACAAAGCAAGAGACTTCCAATGCTCAAGCACAAAGCAAGAGACTTCCAATGCTCAAGCACAAAGCAAGAGACTTCAAATTGGTTTTACTGTTAATAAAGATAAGAGATTAACACTTGATATACAATCAGAGGTGTTTACAAAATACAACGCAGTTACAAGACTAACTTAGAAAATTATCACAAAGTTTCTAAGTGTTTGATAGCTTCAGAATTTGACAGAGTTTCAGCACGTTCAGAAGCTTCAGTCTTGATTATTATTTCTTCACAAATCTTCTTCCTTTTATAGATGATAAAATGAACGTTGAAGATTATAGCCGTTTGAAGAAATGAGACGCTCCTTTGTATAGATCAGTGAGCTTATTAGCTGTTCTGATTTGCAGTAGCTTAGGAGCTTAACGTTTACTACAAAATGAGAGATTCCTTTTGGCTTTTGATATTTGAACCTTGGTGAAAGCCAAATAAGGAAATAATCGTTTCTGAAGCCTGACTTGAAAAGGACCTTTCCATGGTCAAACCTTTTCATTCTTGGTTTCTGCGTTTGGACTTAGTCAGGCACAGTCTTCAATAAAATTGTATTCTCAAGTGTAGCTTAACACTTATCTCTGACGAGCCTTCAGTTAATAGCTTCAGAGTTTCATAGGCTCAGAATTACTTGCTTCAGATCTGGTGAGCTCAGAAATAATTCCTTCAGAAATTCTAAGGTTCAGATAATAACTTCAGAGTTTCACAGGCTCAGAATTTCTTGCTTCAGATCTGGTGAGCTCAGAAGTAATTCCTTCAGAAATTCTAAGGTTCAGATAATAACTTCAGAGTTTCATAGGCTCAGAAATACTTGCTTCAGATCTGGTGAGCTCAGAAGTTCTTCAGATTTTGATAGGCTCAGAATTACTTGTTTCAGATCTGGTGAGCTCAGATGTTGTTTGCTCAGAAGTAATTCCATCAGAAATTCTAATGTGCTTTTGTACGCAAATTTTAACTTTTAATCCTGCACACTGAATTAAATTATTAGTACTCCAATTTAACTTTAAATACATTGTTATCATCAAAATCAATTAAGGAGATACAAAATCATAATTTTGTTCCAACAATCTCCCCCTTTTTGATGATGACAACTATATGTATTTAAAATCAATTGTTGTTGTTTTTATTTAACATCTTGACTTCAGGTTCTGAGGTTTGCAAGCTCCCCCTGAGTCTGATAAGCTTCAAAAGTTTATCAATGATAAATATAAAACAGTCTAAGAGTAATATTTAATGTCAAATATAATTTCATATATTCTACCTTCAGAATTAGAGGTTTGCAAGCTCTATTTCTTCAGATTGACAAATATAAGATATGGTTTGCAAGCGTATCTTATATTATATGAATTTATGTTGGACAAAATTTATTACTCCCCCTCATTAAAAGTTTAAAAAACTTTAATATAACTTAACAAGAGTAGAGTTCAGAAAATGTGATCTTTAGAGCTTCAGAAATAATTTCACTGCCATAGGAAATGAAATAATATTTTCTCCCCCTTTGTCATTATCAAAAACGGGTCAGTCAAAGCACACGTTACAGGGTAGTAGATGCACACAGCAAACAACCACCAGCAGTAAATGCATTCAACGGTAAAAGGGAATTGTTAAGTACCATGGTGAAACAGGGAATTGTTTCAGAATGAAGACGAGTTTCTTCAAGATTTGAATCAGTTCCAGGAAAAGGTGGAGTGGTTTGAATGGATTAGGGGTTTGGTTCAGAAGTGGTTGGCTTAGGAGATGAAGTCTGAAGGGGTTCAGTTTGGGATTCAGCAGGGACTTCAGAATTATGAACATTTGAGGGTTCAGATTGGTCTACGTCCATTGCTATTGGGGTAGACTCAGAATCTTTAATAGGAGATTTCTGAGGGGATTTAGGGGTGTCAGAAATGGTTATAGTGGAAGTTTCAAAATATTGGGGAAACAAGATAGTGACGTAATGGGGGCTTGGCAGTTACTTTTAATAAAATCATCATTAGCTCTCCTCCATTACCCAGCGTTTACTAGACATGATGGAAAGTTACACAGATAAGTAGTGTTTTCAGAAGCCAGCTGTCAGTTAGAGAAACTGAGCAGTCAACTAACACTTAGAGTAGGTATCTGAGTCACAAGAGATCATATTTAATAATAAATAATTCTGATTGCTTCAGATGAGAGAGTGCTTCAGAACCTATGTAATAGTTTCTGAGCCATACAAACTTCTGAGGCCCTTCAGAACTAATTTATTCATTCAGAGTTAACAGCATTCAGAAACATCATTCAGAATTAAAAACCATGTTCAGATTTTTCTTGATAAAATTGAAACGATCAATAGCAAGAGGTTTGGTAAAGATATCAGCCCATTGATGCTCAGTATCAATGAATTGAATCTCAATTACTCCCTTCTGAACATAATCTCTAATGAAGTGATGCTTGATCTCAATGTGTTTAGCTCGTGAATGCAAAATAGGATTCTTAGACAAACAGATAGCAGCAGTATTATCACAGAGAAGTGGTATACTACTTATCCTTATCTGATAATCCTCCAACTGATGTTTCATCCAGAGCAATTGCGTGCAACACTTAGCAGCTGAGATGTACTCTGCTTCTGCTGTAGATAGAGCAATAGTTGCTTGTCTCTTACTAGCCCATGATATAAGGTTTTCACCTAGAAATTGACAGTTTCCACTAGTGGACTTCCTTTCAATTTTATCACCAGCATAGTCAGCATCACAGAATCCAATAAGCTGATAATCTAAGGATTTCTTATAAAGTAATCCAAGATTAGTGGTTCCTTTCAGATATCTAAAGATTCTCTTAACAGCAGTTAGATGAGACTCTCTAGGATCTGATTGAAATCTAGCACACAAGCATACACTGAACAAGATATCTGGTCTAGATGCAGTGAGATAAAGGAGGGAACCAATCATACCTCTGTATAATTTCTGATCTACTTTGCCTTCAGATTCTTCCTTCAGAAGACAGCTAGAGGGATGCATAGGAGTTGACATTGGTTTACAATCTTCAAGACCAAATTTCTTCAGTAAATCCTTTGTGTATTTGGTTTGATGCACATATACTCCTTCTTTTCTTTGATTGATTTGAATTCCCAAGAAGAATGTTAGTTCTCCCATCATACTCATTTCAAATTCATCCTGCATAAGCTTAGAGAAATTCTTGCAAAGAGAAGCATTAGTTGAACCAAAGATAATATCATCAACATAAATCTGAACAATCAAAATATCAGTTTTTAAGGTTTTTCTAAAGAGAGTGTTATCAACATGTCCTTTTTCAAAACCATTTTCTAGAAGAAATATACTTAACCTTTCATACCAAGCTCTTGGAGCTTGTTTCAAACCATACAGAGATTTCTTCAATTTGTAAACATGATCAGGACACTTTATATCTTCAAAGCCAGGAGGTTGTTTGACATAGACCTCTTCAGAAATTACTCCATTCAGAAATGCACTTTTTACATCCATTTGAAATAGAGTGATGTCATGATTAACTGCATAGGACAAGAGAAGTCTAATTGCCTCAAGTCTTGCTACTGGTGCAAAGGTTTCAGTGAAATCTATGCCTTCTTGCTGACTATAACCTTGTGCAACCAGTCTAGCTTTGTTTCTAACAACTTCTCCCTTTTCATTTGACTTGTTTCTGAATACCCATTTTGTTCCAATAATGTTCTTGTGTTTGGGTTTTGGTACCAGATCCCAAACATCATTTCTTTCAAATTGATTGAGTTCTTCTTGCATTGCAATGATCCACCCATCATCTGAGAGTGCTTCTTCTATGTTTGTGGGTTCAATTAATGAAATTAACCCAACTAGGGATTCATCCTCTTTGAAAGCAGATCTGGTCTTTCTTGGGCTATCCTTGTTACCAACAATTAGCTCTTCAGGATGAGATGATCTATACTTGAATTTACTTTTAGGTGGAGCAGGTATCTGAGAGGGTTCAGGTTCTGAAGGGTCTTCAGATTCAAGACCTTCAGAAACATCTTCATTCTGAGTCTCAGATGGATATACAACAATGGAGAGATCTTCACATTCAGAATTTGAGGATACTTGAAATTCTGCAAAATTCTCAGCTTGCTCTGACATATTATTGTCAGGCTCTTTATCATCAAATCTAACATGTATAGATTCTTCAACTGTGTGAGTTTCAGAATTATACAATCTGTATGCTTTTGAGCGTTCAGAGTAACCTATAAAGGTACCCTTATAAGCTCTAGCATCAAATTTCTTTCGATAGACCTTGTTGTCTAGAATATAACATGTACATCCAAACTGATGAAAATAAGAAATATTGGGTTTTCTTCCTTTGAACAGTTCATAAGCAGTTTTGTTCAGAATAGGTCTGATGTAGATTCTATTCTGAACATAGCAAGCAGTACTCACGGCTTCTGCCCACAAGAACTTAGCTAGGTTAGACTCAAGCATCATGGTACGAGCCATTTCTTGCAAAGATCTATTCTTTCTTTCTACAACACCATTCTGCTGTGGTGTTCTAGGAGAAGAGAATTCATGGATTACTCCATGCTCTGAGCAGAAAGATTCGAAAGAGTCATTTTCGAACTCTCCCCCATGGTCGCTTCTAACCTTCAGAATCCGAAGATCCTTTTCACTTTGTATTTGTGTGCAGAAGTTACTGAACACCACAAGTGCTTCACTCTTAGAACGTAGGAATTTCACCCAAGTCCATCTACTGAAATCATCAACAATAACTAATCCATATTTCTTACCATTGATAGAGGCTGTCGAAACAGGACCAAACAGATCAATGTGAAGCAATTCTAAGGGTCTGGAAGTAGAGACAATGTTTTTAGACTTGAATGAAGTCTTAGCAAATTTTCCTTTTTGACATGAGCCACAAAGTGCATCTGAGTGATAATCAATGTCAGGCAAACCACTAACAAGCTTTTGTTTGCTAAGCTTAGAGATCAACCTCCAGTTAGCATGACCAAGACGCTTGTGCCATAGCCATTTCTCATCACTCAGAGACAAAAGACATATAATCTTTTGGTCAACCAAATCAGAAAAGTTTACTTTATAAACATTGCCAACTCTCATTCCCTTGAATACTACAGATTTGTCAGAGTCTTTTGATACAGTACATGATTCCTTATTAAATGTAACAACACACCCATTGTCACAAAATTGACTAATGCTCAATAGATTGTGTTTAAGTCCATCAACTAACCAAACATCTTTAATGGAAAGAGAAGAATTACCAACTGTACCTGTACCAATGATCTTCCCTTTTTGTTTTCCTCCAAATCCCACAGAGCCTCCCTCTTTCAGAGTTAGGGTTTGGAACATATGCTTTTCTCCCGTCATATGTCGTGAGCAACCACTGTCCAGGTACCAGGGCTGCTGTTTTACCTTTCCTTGCATGAGCATCTGAAGCAAACATTATTTCAGATTTTGGTACCCATATTCTGATGGGTCCTTTAGAGTTAGTCTTCTGAATAGTATTCCTTCTTTGTTTTCTATGATCAACACAAGATCTAGAATTAATTAAGCTTTGACAAGAATGTTTAGGCTTAATTTGATTCTTGGATTTTGATCTGGAGTATATCACAGTTCCAAAGGTCAAGCAAGGATCTGAAGTAACTTTACCTTGATTTCTCAGAGGTTCAGATGACTTCTGAGCCTTAACTTGAGAACTTTTGGACTCAGAAATTTTAGGTTCAGAAGAACTTGGAACTTCTGAGTCTTTGGGTTCAGGTTCAGAACCTCCTTCAGAGTTGGATGCCTTCAGATCAAGTGTACCACTTTTAACAAAGGTAGAGAATAATTCAGGTGGAGTATCATCCTCACTATATGATTTCAGAGGTTTATCCCAGTTCTTAAACCGAGAATAACCAATGCCTTCACCATAGTTACGAGTCATATGATAAATCATGGAAGCCATTTTACTCCTATTGAAGGTACAACGAATAAATTCGTGAAGAGCATCTTCATGATCATCATTGAGCTTGTCTGCCAAGACATAGTTAGATTCAACATGACAAATACGAATGTTTAACGATTCATTTTCATCATAAAGAATCTTGGCATCCTTTTTCAATGATTCATGAACATTCTTCAGAATTTTGTGTTGACTTACCATACGAGAGTAATGTTTCACAGCAATCTTAAGAGAATCAATTAATTCAGATTTAGTCATGTTAGAGTATACCTCATTCTCATCATCTGAGTCATCTTCAGAATCTCTATCAGAGTTGTTACCTTCAGAAGTTCTTGCCATTAAAGCCAGATTGCCTTCTTCATCATCTTCTCCTTCAGAGTCATTCTCAATGGTATCCCAAGTGGCTAACAAACTCTTCCTTACCTTTTCCTTGTACTTTTCTTTTGAGTTGTTTCCTTTGTTTGGAAACCTTTTGTACTTCTTGTTCCATTTCTGAAATCTTCTAACCATTAGAGCCATTTCTTCATTCTCAGAATTTTTATCCAACATATCATCAGAAGTTTCTTCCTCTTGTTCAGAAACTTTGATCTTTGCAGCTTTTGAAGAAGTTTGAACAGAGCTTAGAGCCAAGGACTTCATCTTCTTGACAGGTTCATCTGACATAAGTTCTAGCTCATGACTTCTGAGTGAGCTTATTAAATCTTCAAGAGTCACATTGTCCAAATCCTTGGATTCCTGAAAAGCTGTGACTTTTGGTCTCCATTTGGAAGGTAAGCTCCTCAGAATTTTCTTCACGTGATCAGATGCAGTGTAGCTTTTCTTCAGAACTTGAAGACCAGAGACAAGGGTTTGAAACCTTGAATACATGGTTTCAATATCTTCATCTTCCTTCATTCTAAACAGCTCATATTGATGAACTAATAAGTTTGCCTTAGCTTCTTTGACTTGCTTATTTCCTTCATAGGTGGAACATAGAGAGTCCCAGATAGTTTTGGCACATGACTTGTTGGATATTTTTAAATACTCAGCATGAGATATTGCACCAATAAGCATATTCTTAACAGTATGATGCTTCTTATACTGTTTCTTCTTTTCAGCATCAAAGAACTTTCTGTAGGTATTTCTTACAACACCTTCATCATCCATGTGTTCAAAATGTATACCATCTTCAATGATATCCCATAACTCATCATCGGTCCCAATGATGTAACTATACATCTTGGTTTTCCAGAAAGGAAAAGTAGTAGGATTACTGTTGAAGTAAGGTGGTTTGTCTCTGTGATTATCACTGTTCCTTTCCCTATCATAGTTGTGAGGAGGTGGAACAGCAGAGTGATCAGGTCCAGAGGAAGCAGAAGGAGAGGTAACACCAGACATGTTTTTCAACTAAGTACCCCTAGATCTTTTACTGTTTCACTGTTAAGTGAAGAGCAACAGACCGGAGCTCTGATGCCAATTGAAGGTTGAAAAACACACAAGAAGGGGGGGGTTGAATTGTGTTAAGACTTTTTCTAAGTTAAAACAAATTGCAGCGGATAAAGTATAACACACACAATATATGAGGATAGGGATAGAGAGATGCTCAGAATTTTTATACTGGTTCCTCCCACTAACAGGAGTAGTCCAGTCCTCTTGTCTTTCACAAGAGATTTCACTATAATCACTCAGATTACAAATGCTCAAGCACTAAGCAAGAGACTTCAAACTGCTCAAGCACAAAGCAAGAGACTTCTAACTGCTCAAGCACAAAGCAAGAGACTTCCAATGCTCAAGCACAAAGCAAGAGACTTCCAATGCTCAAGCACAAAGCAAGAGACTTCCAATGCTCAAGCACAAAGCAAGAGACTTCCAATGCTCAAGCACAAAGCAAGAGACTTCCAATGCTCAAGCACAAAGCAAGAGACTTCCAATGCTCAAGCACAAAGCAAGAGACTTCAAATTGGTTTTACTGTTAATAAAGATAAGAGATTAACACTTGATATACAATCAGAGGTGTTTACAAAATACAACGCAGTTACAAGACTAACTTAGAAAATTATCACAAAGTTTCTAAGTGTTTGATAGCTTCAGAATTTGACAGAGTTTCAGCACGTTCAGAAGCTTCAGTCTTGATTATTATTTCTTCACAAATCTTCTTCCTTTTATAGATGATAAAATGAACGTTGAAGATTATAGCCGTTTGAAGAAATGAGACGCTCCTTTGTATAGATCAGTGAGCTTATTAGCTGTTCTGATTTGCAGTAGCTTAGGAGCTTAACGTTTACTACAAAATGAGAGATTCCTTTTGGCTTTTGATATTTGAACCTTGGTGAAAGCCAAATAAGGAAATAATCGTTTCTGAAGCCTGACTTGAAAAGGACCTTTCCATGGTCAAACCTTTTCATTCTTGGTTTCTGCGTTTGGACTTAGTCAGGCACAGTCTTCAATAAAATTGTATTCTCAAGTGTAGCTTAACACTTATCTCTGACGAGCCTTCAGTTAATAGCTTCAGAGTTTCATAGGCTCAGAATTACTTGCTTCAGATCTGGTGAGCTCAGAAATAATTCCTTCAGAAATTCTAAGGTTCAGATAATAACTTCAGAGTTTCACAGGCTCAGAATTTCTTGCTTCAGATCTGGTGAGCTCAGAAGTAATTCCTTCAGAAATTCTAAGGTTCAGATAATAACTTCAGAGTTTCATAGGCTCAGAAATACTTGCTTCAGATCTGGTGAGCTCAGAAGTTCTTCAGATTTTGATAGGCTCAGAATTACTTGTTTCAGATCTGGTGAGCTCAGATGTTGTTTGCTCAGAAGTAATTCCATCAGAAATTCTAATGTGCTTTTGTACGCAAATTTTAACTTTTAATCCTGCACACTGAATTAAATTATTAGTACTCCAATTTAACTTTAAATACATTGTTATCATCAAAATCAATTAAGGAGATACAAAATCATAATTTTGTTCCAACAAAGTGACACAATGATCATAAATAATTAGAGAGTGCGTTAGTATGGCCACTGCGTCGGTTTTGGTTAACGGTAGTCCTACGGAGGAATTCCCCCTCGAGCGGGGCTTGAGGCAAGGAGATTCGTTATCTCCTTTTCTTTTTCTATACTGGCAGCCGAGGGTCTGAATGTGTTGATGGAGGTTGTGGTGGCGCAACACCTTTTTACGGGTTATAGTATTGGTGAGCAGGATCCTGTGATGGTTTCTCACCTTCAGTTTGCCGATGATACGCTCCTGCTGGGGGTCAAAAGTTGGGCGAATGTTCGGGCTCTCCAAGCGGTTCTGGTGCTTTTTGAGACGATGTCTGGCTTGATAAAGTGAACTTCAATAAGAGCATGGTGGTTGGTGTTAACATTTCTGATTCTTGGCTTGGCGAAGCTGCGTCTGTCCTGCGCTGTCGAGTGGAAAAGATCCCTTTCCTTTATCTGGGACTCCCTATTGGGGGTGATCTGAGACGCTTACGTTTTTGGGAACTACTGGTGACCCGGTTAAAGAATAGATTGTCTGGATGGAAGAGTCACTTCCTTTCTTTTGGTGGTCGTCTTGTTTTGCTTAAGTCTGTCCTGACCTCACTTCCTGTCTATGCTCTTTCCTTCTTCAAAGCTCCCTCAGGTATCATTTCCTCTATTGAATCTCTTTTAATTGAATTTTTTTGGGGTGGGTGTGAGGATTCTAGGAAAATATCTTGGGTTAACTGGAAATCCATTTGTTTGCGAAAGGAGTATGGGGGTTTGGGGGTCAGGCGGTTGAGGGAGTTTAATCTGACTCTGTTAGCTAAATGGTGCTGGAGGATGTTAGCGGATAAAGACGGATTGTGGTTTAGAGTGTTGGCAGCCAGGTAT
This sequence comes from Trifolium fragiferum, assembly GCA_954870985.1. Taxonomy (NCBI): domain Eukaryota; kingdom Viridiplantae; phylum Streptophyta; class Magnoliopsida; order Fabales; family Fabaceae; genus Trifolium; species Trifolium fragiferum. The sequence continues at coordinate 18,102,657 of OX940793.1, read as the reverse complement.
GGGTTGGAGAGAGGCAGGCTCCGAGTGGGAGGACGGAGAGGGTCCACTTGGTGGAGGGAGATAGCGTGTATTAGGGAGGGAGGTGATATAGGGGACAGTTGGTTTGAGGAGCATGTTATGAGGAGGGTGGGGGATGGGTCAGATACTTTATTCTGGACTGATCCCTGGTTGGAAGGGATCCCCCTGAGTGAGCGGTTTGGTCGTCTGTTTGTTTTAGCGGAGACTAGACAGTGTACGGTGGTTGAGATGTTTGCGTTAGGGTGGGGAGTAGATGGGGAGGCCTGGGTGTGCCGTCGGCAGTTGAGGGGGTGGGAGGAGGAGGAGCTGAGAGAGTGTCAGTCTTTATTACTTACCATTTCATTGCAGGACCAGTCTTCAGATAGGTGGCAGTGGCAGCCTGATCCTGTCAGAGGCTACACTGTCCGGGGAGCATATCAGATTTTGACTTCATAGGTTTTGGCTCCCATAGACGATGCAGACAAACTTATTTGGCATCCACAAGTTCCTTTGAAGGTCTCCATCTTTGCATGGCGTCTTTTGCGTGACCGGTTGCCCACAAAAACCAACCTGGTCACTCGAGGCATCTTATCTACAGCGGATCAGCTGTGCGTTTCAGGTTGTGGAGAGGTGGAGTCAGCACATCACTTATTTATCTCTTGTGGTATTTTTGGTTCTCTATGGGCGTTAATGCATTCATGGATCGGCATCCCGGGGGTGGAGTTCACTTCCTTATGTGATCACTTTGTCCAGTTTACTTTTTCAGCGGGTGTTTCTCGAGCTCGTCGCTTCTTTCTGCAGCTTATCTGGCTTGTGAGTGTGTGGGTTGTATGGACGGAGAGAAATCACAGGCTGTTCCGAAGCTCAACCAGTACTACTTCTCAGTTGATGGACAAAATCAAGCTTCTTTCTCTTAGGTGGCTGAAGGCGAATTGTGTTAACTTAGCTTCTAACTGCCATAACTGGTGGTCTAGTCCTTTGTTGTGCTTGGCTCTTGCATGATCTGTTGTGATTATTTTTCTGTAACCTTATTTGACTCGTTGTAACCGTTGATGGACTACCTTAGCACACCTTGTGCCAGAGAGTTTTGATTTTATAATATATGTCTCATTTTGGCTTGTTCAAAAAAAAAAAATATCATAAATAATTCAAGAGATGGAGGAATAATTATTATATTTGACATTAAAAAAAAAAGATATCACTCACACAGTCACACATATGTTGCCCCCGCATTCTTAATTTTATGGATCCGTCACTGGGCGTGTTATATTATCATTGAATCATACCTAACAATTGAAACCCACCTCCCTTTTGTAATTGTAACCTCTAATATCTTTGTTTTGAAACTTCATTTAAGAGCATTGTCTATATTATAAACACTAACACTGACACCAAATATGACGATAACAAAAGAAATAATTTGACAAAATAAAATAATTGAATGTAACTATATTTATTGGTTCAGACACCAAACACGCTTTAAATTTATATGTTGATGTTATATATTAAGTATATAACATAGAGTAAAGATAACATACCAAAAGATATATGCTCATTATCATAACATTGAGTTTGTGGTATCTCAATCTCATAACATGATTTTCCTATTATACGAGCGGTTAGTTAATGTCAGTGATATATGTTTGAAATTATATATATATATATATATGACATTTTCCTATTATGAGAGGTTAGTTTATGAGAGGTTAGTTAATACCTAAGCCAATTTAGGAAGAAAGATATGACATTTTCTCCCTATTGATATACAAACAAAGTCAATGCCTTGTTCGTGAATAATATAATCATGAACTTATCAAGAATCGTGTTCTTCCTGAACTTCGATTTAAACAATTCGGTGTCATAAACCAGAGTCTTTGACCGGTCCCATCCACGATAATCGTCAGCGCCTTCCTCAAACTTATTACTTATTGAAATCCCACCGAGAGAGAGAGAGAGAGAGAGAGAGAGAGAGAGAGAGAGAGAGAGAGAGACCAAACTTGAAAAGAAAAAAAGGGTAGCTCATACAATTTTTACTTACAATAAAAAATAATACATTTGTCATGTTGAATTTGACCAAAAAATAATAATACCTTTGCCAATATAAAATATTAATAATACTTAAATCAAATTAGGAAGAAAGATATGATATTTTTGTAACATTAATTTTAATTTTCCTTTTTGATATGGTTTTAATTTTATACATTACCAATTGATTTTTAATTCAATATATATTTTTTAAAGATAATTTGATGCATTAATTTTTGGTAAAAAAGTTCAATGTTTTTATGACTTTCTAGTATTTTGTTTGCATAGTGTATTAATGGATTTGACACATCGTCAGGCCAATAAATTTGCTTTAGGGTCACGTGTAAACATGTGGATAGATTACGAAAATCAACCTTAATAATTTGTTAAGGCTTGTATTTTAGATTTTGTCGTCGATATGTACTTGGCAGTGCATGACGGCCACAAGATAACTGGCCTTAGGATGTAAATAGGCTCGTTGATTCTATGGTACTTTGGCTAGTCCATAATAGTTGCCCCTCAATTTCTTGCTATATTGTATAGTAAAGAGTTGAATCTCTTGTAGGTTGAAGTGAAGGACGAAGGATCTATATGTGAAGCTGGATAAAATGGATGTAGTGCATTGTTCAATGGGCACATTTCTATGTTTTTGTTCGACCTACATGCTTCTTCTTTGTTGTAATCTAAGTTTGTTGTGGATAAATGGAGGCTCCTGGATTGATGGTTATTTCTCGAAGTGACTGGTGTACACTGACGTGGACTTTGGTGCAAAGTTGAAAAAACGTTTCAGGGGCTCACTCAAGTGCATTTATAGTTCCAAGATGTCATCTGAACCATTGGATGGAATTTGTGTTTTCCTTTCTATTTGGAGCGTTGATATTCCCTTTCAGAGAGGTACAAGGTTAATAGACTAGTAATTACAATTTATATCTATGCTTAACAACATATTCATGTATTGGCGAGGATGGTGAACCATCGATTGACTACGACGATTCGATCGTGAGGCTTCATTGGAGTCCACTAGCACGATGATTTTGAGGAAGGCGTTGACGATTTTCGTGGTCGAAACCAATCACGGGCTTTGGTTTATGACACTGATCCGTTTAAATCGAAGTCGAGGAAGAAGTTGATTCTTGAGTAAGTTCATCATTATACTATTCATTCATGAACAAGGCATTGACTTGGTTTGTTTATCGATAGAGAGAAAATGCATTAGATATAAATTGATTAAATTTATAGATATTTGCACTATATTTTTAATTTATATACAATTAAAAGATGTAATGTGTATTTAATTGATGACAATCATGTTATAGTTTTATCCCTTATAAAATAGTTGCGATTTTTCACTTTCAGAGAACATTGTCGACAATCATTAAAAAATTTAATAATTCTAAGCAATGAATATTGTCCATTATGCTTTCTGAAGGAAACTTATTTCCTTCTTTATAACTGTCAACAATGTTCTTTAAAAGTGAAAAATCGTAACCATTTTCTAACGGCTAAAACAACGACATAAATGTCATCAGTTCTATACATGTTACATCTTTTAATTGTATATAAACTAAAAATATACGACAAATGTCTATAAATTTTAATCAATTTATATCTAATGCATTTTCTCTCTATTGATGAACAAATTAAGTCAGTGCATTGTTCGTGAATAGTATAATGAAGAATTTACTCAATAATCAACTTCTTCCTCGACATCGATTTAAACAAATCAGTGTCATAAACCGGAGTCTATGACTGGCCTCGACCACAAAAATCGTCAAATCATTCCTCAAAATCGTGGAGCTGTTGTGGCTCCTGTGATGCCTCACAATCGAATTGTACGTCGTCGCAATCCATCAATGGCTCACCTGTTAGAAGTCCCACATTTGCTAGATATATGGCATAGATAGCCTTTATAAACGTAGTGCAAACCTCAACTCTCAAGTTAGCTTTTGTGGTTGAGTATAGGCATCATAAATTCTAATACGGTATCAGAGCCTCTCTATAAGATCTATAGGACTACCCGTTATTTGGGCCATCCATTATTGTTCAGTCCATGTTCCAGCTTGTTCAGTTCTGGACGTGGGAGGGTGTGTTAAAAAGTCCCACATCGGATATGTGATGGCCTGGATAAATCTTTATAAGCAAGTGGCAATCCTCACCTTACAAGCCGGTTTTGTGAGGATGAGTTAGGTCCATACTTATTTCTAATATGGTTCTAAAATACTTCAGACCAAAAATCCTAGAAACTTTCTTATGCTACTTGAATACTTTTATATAGTTTCAGAGCCTATTCTAGATCCGTTTGTTGTGGGGACCTCCCATATTTGGGGCACCCGTTGTTGATTCCACGTTCCAGCTTGTTCAGTTCTGGACGTGAGGGGGTGTGTTAGAAGTCTCACATTGGCTAGATATATAACATAGATAGCCTTTATAAATGTAGTGCAAACCTCAACTTTCAAGCTAGCTTTTGTGGTTGAGTATAGGCATCATAAATTCTAATATCACCTTCCTCGCCACTATATGAATATGATGTTAAACTTAGATATAAATTATAATTACTAGTCTATTAATCACGGAGACTTTTTGATGGAAACTTTTTTCCTTTTTTTCTTAGTTCAACTTTACTTTCTCTAGGTCAAAATGTCGAAAAAGATGAAAATCGCCTCTTTGCCTCTGTCTGTTTCTTCTTAGTTCGATTGGATTTCACTAAAGGTTCTGGCAATGAAATCATTTTATTCTATGTATGATGGTCTAGAGGGCGCTTCTATTAATATGGGTCGGCGTAGTGGTTGATTTGTGAACCATACTGGTGACACCATTAGAATTTGTAGCCGTTTGGAGGTTTGCACACTGCCTATGTATTAAGTGTTGTTTTAAATCATTTGAACATCGCTCCTTCACAACTTCATTCCTTGGCTAAGGCCTTTTAGAAGGTTTTTTTAGTTTTGGTGTCAATATAAAGGAGGTAAGGCTACGATGTCGTTGTTCTTTAAATTGTTTCATGTTAACCATAATGGGGTTAACGCATCTCAAGGGTTGATTCATTTTCGGCTACCTAGGAAGTACTTCAATAATTACTCAGACTCTATCTCAAATTTCCTTGATAGGTATTATTTGGTTAGTCTGTTGAACAAAAAGGCTCGTGAGTCGTTATGCATTGTGCCTCCTATGGATGGAGAGGGATAAACAATAGGTGAGCCTTCATGTCATTCATTTGTTGAAGCCCTTTTGCCCCCCAAATGAGGTGTGTTGTTGTGGTGTTATCAAACCAACTTTCCGTCCTCCACCCATAGCGCTTTTGGGGGTTCAAAGAGTGAGATTGAGAAGTTGCGGCAATAGTTACACGAGACTACTTTGAGCGAAGCTCACGTCTAGGCGCAGACCAACGTGATCAAATTTGAAAATTCCTTGTTGAAGGCAAATGTGGAGAAATATGAAGAGGCTCAAGCTGAATTTGGTCATCCTGAGACTCTTCATAAAGAAATTAATCATTTGCAGGAGACTCGTGATAAATTTGGTGATCTTGAAAGTCTCCGCAAATATTTGGATCATTTACGAGCTAAGCAAGCTTCTTGTGCGTCATTTAGTAATGCCATCGACTAAGTGAAGCTTACTTGTCATGTGAAGGTTCCTCGAGAGAAGCTATGTTATGATTTCCATGTTAAAGACGTGAACTAGTTCCAATACTTGATAGTTGACTTGTACTCTAATTTTAGGTTAGGCTCGCGTCCGCCCTATACATTTATTTTGATTTAATGAAAGACTTTGATTTTGTTCATCCATTATGATATCACATATAAGTTTGTTTGTAGTTGTAGTGGAAATCATGAGAAATTAATCCGGCCAAGGATGTTTCCCTTTCTTGTCCCAAGGTTTCTTTGGTTTGAGAGATGGATCACAGGGCAACTTAATTAATGCACTTATGGTGGGTAGCCACAATAGGGGTCTTCGTATTTCCCCAACAAAATGCAATCCTCGCGTCCGGGATTTGCTTCGTTTCAGGCTACATCTTTGCTTTAGCTGCGTGTTTGTAGGCTACATGTTCGAGAGTGCAAGTTTTGTAATCATTACACATCTTTATATATTCCCACAGTGTTTTTAGGCTACCTGTTCGAGAGTGCATGCTTTGAGGCTTCGTTAGGCTCCATGGGAGTAGTTCTCATGTTCGGGGTCTACTTTTTTGCCTTGTTGTTCTTTTGTTGTTGTCGTCCTCGTTTTTGGGATTTACTCCGTGTGTGGCTCCATTGCACTTTTTACGGATGTAGTCATCGCTTTTTGGGTCTACACCGTACGTATATGGCTTCATTGTGCCTATAAGTCTGCATAATTTTAAAGTATATGTGCAAATTTATAATATAATTTCATTGATACCTTTGGACCTTTACATTGTTATGTCTAGATGTAATATTTCGTTAGCTTGGCAGCTTTCCACGTATATCTTGATTTTGAATTAAATTATCTATTTTATCTTTCATTCGATTTTGAAAATCCATGAATTGATGAATTTGATTTTAAAGAACACTAATCAAATCAATCAAATCCATATCTAGAATTGGATCATCCATTTCAAGATCCATTTGATTATGGATTTCATTATCAAAATCAAAATCTCTAATTGATTATTTAATTCTGCTCACCTAACAATGTTTGAAGGATATACACTCCTTGCTCTATTGTTGTCTTCACCATGTATGGGGCTTCTCAATTGCATGCCAACTTTACATCTCTTGCATTCTTCCCCCTGTGTCAAAATGGCGAAGGACTAAATCTATTCATGACTTTACATCTTTTGATTTTTTGTTTCTTATATTTTGGAAAATTTAGAATTTATCAATGTATCATAGTAACAATTGAAACCCATCTCCCTTTTATAATTGTAACCTTGATATTTTTATTGAAACTTCATTTCATAGCACGATTTATACTATAAAACACTAACACAAATACCAGGCATGACAATGACACTAGCAATAATTTGCCAAAATAGAATAATTTAATGTAAATATATTTATTGGGTCAAACATCAGACACACTTTTAACTTGAATGTTGATGCTAAATATTAAGTACATAAGGTAGAGTAAAGATAACATACCAAAAGATACACTCGTTATCATAGCATTGAGTTTGTGGTATCTCAATCTCAAAAAATGATTATCCTGATTTAAGAGGTTAATTATTGTTAGTGATATGTTCAAAATTATATATATATAACTAAAATTGATGTATAATTAGTACCTTGTATTCAACCTCTTGTTCTTCACAAATATTTTGATTTTCGAGTAGTGAAATCAATGCTTTCAAAACAGGATCACGAAATAGAGTAGAATAAAAAATTGATAGGTATTTTTATGAAAAATGAAAGTGTGTGGAATCAAGAAAAAAAGATAAATAGCTAAGATATGAAAGAGAAAGGGGTTAAGTTAATGAAAATGGTGGAATGAGAAGTGCAGAGGGACAAAATGAAGGAAGATGAGATGAAATATGAGTGGCAGCTGCAATGTCTTTGCATATATATTGTATTATACTAGTGTTAATAAAATGGGCTTGGGCCATATGTGTTTTTCTCTATTAAAAGGCCAGTTTGTTGCGTTGTGTATTTTTTTTCTTTTTTTTAAGATGTATTTTTTATTTAGTTATATATTTTCTTTTTCAGTCTAGTCAAAATATTTATTTTTCCTTTTTGATATAGTTTTACTTTTATACCATACCAATTGGTTTTCAATTCAATGTAATTTTTTTACATACAATTCAATAAATTTATTTTTGGTAAAAATAAATCAATATATTTATGACTTGTTAGTATTTTGTTTGCATGGTATCTCAATAGATTTGACACATCATGAGACAATTAAATTTTCATTAGGGTGATATATACAAACGTGGAATGATTACAAAAATCAACCTAAATGATTTGTTACCATTTGTGTTTCATGGAAATTGTGGTCGGAGTTGAAGAGGTTCAAAGTGAAATGGATAATTAAACTGAAGTGAAACTGCGAAAAGTGTTTGTTTTGCTTGAGTTTCTATTGTATTTAGTTAGTCCTTTCGGTTAGTTTTGTCACTAACACAGTTTCAATTGTACACGTGTCCACGTATCTTTCCACATATGCAAATTGTCTGTCACGTGTGACAAAAATTACGGAAATGACTAATTAACGCAAACGGTGAAAACCGAAGGGACCAAATTGATGCTTTGTGAACTTAAGGGACCAAATCGAAACATAAAATAAACGTAATGGACCAGATGTGTAGTTAAATCTTTATTATTTTATTTAATATGAAAAACTTAGGTATCTGTATTAATATATGAGTAAAAATATAGGTACCTGTGAAAATTATAGGGTTAAATATATTTTTAGTCCCTACTTTTATGTGATTTTCGACTTTTAGTCCTTATATTTTTTAATTATATTTTTAGTCGTGACTAAAAATTGTTGTGTTTTATATTCCTTAAGGAAAAAGATATCCAAAAAAAATTAAATTTTAAATTTTTACCATGAAATTAAATTGAAATATGAAGCAACAATAAAACAAACATGAAATAATAACAAATTGATATAGAACACAACAAACAAACAAAAAAAAAATTAAAATTCAAACACCTAAAAATATACATAGGAATGCATACCTTTATAAGACGCCAAAGCAAAATCTGCATCCAATAGAAAATACATGAAACTTTAGGAAAATAAAATCCAATTTTTTTTTAAATGGAAAACTCAGAATTAATATGGAACACTACAACAACAAAAATCAAAATTCAAACAACTAAATATTAATAAGAATTCATACCTTTATAGAACTCAAAGCCAAATCCGCATCAAATAGAAAAACATGAAATCCAAGTAAAATAAAACGCAATTTTTTTCTTAAGCTGAAAATTATATACAATTGCATCCATAATTGAAAGTTTAACCTAGGATGGTGGAGAAGAAAAAGTTAAAAGTCATTGGTATTGGAAAAAGTTATGCATTTGGAAGAAAGAAATAGAAGGTTTTTTTATACAAAATAAATGGGTTTTTATTTGTTGTAAAAATAATTTAAGGCTATAATTAATTGATTTGCATTGTAAATAGGATAGACTTCATAAAGAGTATATCTTTTAAACACGTGTCACATGATGTTGCAACATAGTATTAGGTGTCAAATTATTTTATACATACATCCAATCATATATTGACACATATGTATTGACACATGACGTGTCACATTCATTAATTGATGTGGCAACATAATATTATGTGTAAAATTATTTTATACATACATCCAATCATATATTGACACATCATATTGTGTTTTTAAACACATGACGTTTCAAATTCATTAATTGATGTGGCAACATAATATTGATTTAAAATTAGGATTAGAATTAAGTGTGTTTACATTCGTTTTATTATATTAAAGATTAAAAATAATTAAAAGACATTAGCAAAATAAAAATGTAAAATATGAAGTAATTTCGGTGAGGTGTCAAGTTTTAAAAAAGGGTAAGATATGAGAAGACATTAGCAAAATAAAAATAAAAAAAAAAAAAAGTAATATATGAAATAATTTTGGTGAGGTGTCACTAGACATCATAATAATGGTCCACCGTGGACAAGTGATATACCGAATATGAATTTTACAAAATTTTCTGTTGGATTGAAAGTTTATATCGTATAGATCATCCATAAATTTTTTAAATTTTTTTGAAAATTATTTGATATGTTATTGAGACCCATCAAGATTTATGTTATTTAACAACCGTTAATCTTGATGTGTCTCAATAACATATCAAATGATTTTAAATTTTTTTAAATTTTTCTATAGATGATCTATATGATATAAACTTTCAATCCAACGGTGGATTTTGTAAAATTCGTATTCATTATAATGTTATTTGTGATTGGTCCACCATGAACCACTTGATGAAGTGGTCCATATTTTATATATATATATAAATTATATATAGAAAAATTACATTGGGAATTTTAGGATTTATAAAAAAAAGAGGCTATACTAGGGTTTACTCTCTATTGTAGACTTTTCTTCGACGTTGAAATTGCCGACTCAACACTAGAGAAAACATTGTCTAAGACTTGCCGCTTATCTACACGATTGATTTTGACATGTAATAATAAAGATAATTGGCTAGGTCAAAAAAGGAATGTCGCAGAACAAATCAACGTGCAAAGCATTTGGATAGACAGTCGAAGAAGGAAAAAAAAAAAAAGATGCAGAGTGTTGCTTCCATCAAGTGGCCAACACCGGCGGCATCATGACTATGAGGAGGATGACTTTGACAACATGGAAGACTTTGTCGACAACTTAATTAGATGATTAGATTTTATTTTATTTTGACTTTGTTTGAGATTTATTTCATTGTGTTTCTTTTTGGACTTGTTTACGTTAGATTAGATGAATATTTATTTCGAGACTCATAGATGGATGTTTATTTATGGCAAACTGGAATGAGGTTATATAATAATGATCAAATTTGGGTATGTTTTTGGTATGACAAACAAGTTATGTGACATGTTGATAATTAGGGAAACAAAACAAACATATGAATAAGTTATATATATTACTTACGGTGAAATTGTGGGTAATTTATAGACGGCTAAGTCCGGTAAAATTGTTTCATGATCAACAAACACGGACATGCTTACCGTAGCCGATGGTAAGTTACATATAGCTTTTTGGCCGTGTGTAAAAATTATTCATAAGGATTTTTTCCACCACCTCGTGGTCGTGGGTAATTCGTCACTAATTCAATGTTACTCACGACTTTTATTAATTATTGACGGCTTTTTCGGTGAGTAATAACAGAATTTCTTGTAGTGATGGATTCCAAAAACAAGGAAGTTATTGAATCATCGTGTGGTTCTTTAATGAATCCAAACCTATTATAATATGTCATGTGTAATTGAAATAAATATATATTTTAATCGTTATTAAGTGATGGAACATCATTCACATGGTTGGCTTTACACAAGACACTATCTTCAAATTTTCTTTTATAGTTTTTAGAAGTAGTAACGTGCTACATTGATTTTCTAACATCAACTCTATAACTTTCTCCACCCCTTCTCTTATTTGATTTTCCATTTCTTGTAATTATAATCTTCATTTTTATGGGATGAAATTCACCTTTTGAAAAATATGAAAATAAATCAAGAATTTCAAAGTCAACATATTACTACTATCAGAGTTTCTTCAATACTACAATCAAAATCATGGCATTGGCAAGCGAGAATCAACATATAAATGAATTTCAAAAATCAAGAATATCATTAAATGTTGATGTTCCGAACCAACCTCAATTCCACATTTTTAAGAGATTGTCTCTTTTGGGGTTAACTCATCACGGTTTTGTCCTTTGTAGAAAAAACGTGATTTGAAAGATGTGAGTATCTCTATTATATACATCTCTATTATATACATAACGAGATTCCCACGAAGCTTTCTCGTGCATTCTCAAGAAAAATTGCTTACGTAGCATTCAATTAGAATTTTTCTATTTTATTTTGTATTTTTTTAATCTTCTCTAACCCATTATTTTTTTAAGAAAACAAATTTTTGGATATATACTATTAAATTAATCGGATATATCTCTCTAACCCATTATTATAAAATAAAATTGTTGGATATATTCAACTAAACTAGAGCTTTTTTCTTTTTTTTTATCGAGTTTGTATTTGTTTTTGTTTTGTGACTCAATTAGAGATTCTCTAATATTTTTTTATTTTAGAAACTTTAATATTATGCGAGTATATTTTTTTGTAAAAAATCTAATACTTTTTTTTATAACCTCTGATATTATAATTTTTTTGGTAGAAACTCTTTCTTTTTGTGAGGATTGGTACTTTTAATTTTAGAAACTCTAATATTATACGTATCTTAATATTATTATTATTATTATTATATTTTAATAATATTGCGTTGGTAAAATTCAATCAAAGCTTTTCTAATTTTATTTATTTTGTAGAAATTAAAATATTATATTTTAATTACTAACATATATTATATTTTTAATCACGACAAACTTATTTAATCCATGATTAAATATTATATATTTTCTATAGAGTCCTGTAATGGACACGGAAGACGGATAGAATTAGAGAGAGTTTCGATGGTGTAGAATGAAAAACGGGGAGCATTCTAACCCTCACTATTAAAAATATACATTGACGAATTAAAATTTGAATTTTGAATGTGGAAGTTATCCATAATTTCATATTTTGTTATTGGGATTACTTATTCAAAATTTTATCTAGCACGATGAAACATAATCCCCATGATTAAAACCGTATGTAGATGATAGTGAGAACCGAGCACGAGAATTTTATTGATATCCATTAAAAAAATATAGAATTAACAACTTTTTTATTGATAGAACCCTTATAGAGTTTTGAGAGTGAGAGAGAGAGAGAGAGGATTTCTCGGTGATATAAAATGAAAAATCGGAAGCACTTTCCACCCAACTATTAAAAATACACACTGACTAATTAAAATTTGAATTCTAACACTAGGGCTTATCCATATTTTCATATTTTATTACGGGGATCACTTATTCAAAATTTTATTTAGCACGATGAAACTTGGTTCACCATGAAGAAAAGTGTATATAGAAGATAGTGATAAATGAGCACAAAAATTTTATTCATATTCATTATAAAAATAATATAGAATTACCAACTATTTTTTGTTGATGGAACCCCTATAAAATCGTGTAACTGAGACTAGCGAGAGAGAGAGAGAGAGAATCTTTCAATGGTATATAATGGGAAACAGAAAATACTTCTCACTACACTATTAAAAATATATATTGACTAATTAAAATTTGAATTCCGACCACGGGAGTTTTTCCATATTATGTGTACATCGCACTTTCACTATATTACATCCAACTGAAAAAATTTATGGGAATTGAAACCTAAAATAAATTAATATAATTTTAATTTTTTTTATAATCAATGGGTTTTTTATTTATAATTTCGATTTTAAGTTTTCCATAAACATTCGTTCAAATCTTTTTCCGGATGCTAATTTATCAATGTGAGTAAAGATTCATACATAGATTTTTCCATTTGACGCTCACACATGAAAATTGATTATTTGTAGTACAATGACAAAAAATAGTTTGAGTATAGAAACACGGTCAAAGTATGTTAATATTCATTTGAAAATATTATAAAATTTACAATTATTTTTTGTTGATGAAGTCCCTATAGAGACGTGAGAGAGAGGGAGGGAGAAAGAATCTCATAGTGTTGTTGAACGGGGAATGAGAGAGTACTTCTCATCCTACTATGTCCCTGTAACAATCTTAAACATATATCGCATTTTTATACTCAAGTACATTAAATAAAATCAATTTCATAAATAATTGAAAGAAAAATATAGGCAACATTCGAAATAATATAAAATGAAAAATGACATAGACAACCTTCAAAAGAAAATGAAGAACATAAGCAAATCAATATTATTAAAAATGAAAATGATCCTGTGGGAGAAATGTAGAAATAGTGAGAGAGAGAGAGAGAGAGAGAGAGAGAGAGATAGAATCTCTCACGGGTATAGAATGAGAAACGCGTAACACTTTCGATCTCACTATAAAAAATGTACCTAGATTAATTAAATTTTCATTTGAGAATGAAATTTATAATTATTTTATATTTAAAGGGTCACTGTATAATCCTGGAGATGAAGATGAAAGAAAAAATCTATCTCTTAATAGTGTATAATGAGAAGCGAAATAATATTTTTCATCTCGCTTTATTCTATAACATTATTAAATATATATCATGCAAAATCTATATCAATTTTATCTTACTATTTTTAACTAAATTGTTCAAATAATATATTAAACTAAACACATAAATAACATTAAAAAAAGAGAATAATCCCGTGCATGGCACGGACTAACATACTAGTTATATATAAACTATTCTTAGTCTCGAATGTCAAACAATGTGGGACGATTTGATGTATTCAGCACGGTTGATGTTGTGTAAATATATAATCATGGCATAAACATGTGAACATCAATATCATAGATTTCAATTCAACCACGTTGATGTGTAGATATTGAAAAATACCATGAAGTGAGGCCACCTTATAATTATTGTGAACAAAAAAAAACTTACGCAGCTTGTGAATCTAAGATTTGAAAATAATTATTTTGAGAACCGATCAACTGAATGATGTTTTTTTAAATCAAATATATATATATATATATATATATATATATATATATATAGAGAGAGAGAGAGAGAGAGAGAGAGAGAGAGAGAGAGAGAGAGAGAGAGAGAGAGAGAGAGAGAGAGAGATAGATCAGAATTGAAAGAAAGAAAAAAAGGTAACTCTTACAATGTTTACTACCAATAAAAAGTGCATTTGTCATGTTGAATTGAAAAACAAAAAAATCATTTGTCAATATAAAAAATTAATAATACCTAAGCCTAGGAAGAAAGATATGATTTTTTTTAACATTTTTAGGTCTAGTGAAATTTTTATTTTCCCTTTTGGTATGGTTTTAATTTTATAAATTACCAACTGTTCAATATATATTATATTTTTTATAGGAAATTTAATGTATTTTTTTTTTTAAAAAAAATTACTATATTTATGACTTGCTAGTATTTTGTTTGCATGGTGTCTTAATGGATTTGACACATCGTTCGGCCATTAAATTTGTTTTAGGGTGATACAGAAAGACGTGGATAGATTACAAAAATCAACCCTAATGGTCTAATAGGGTGATTTTTCATTGAGATTATGCCACTTTCTTTTGTGCAAGCGCTAGTTGCCACTGATGATGATATTCCATTGAGTCAGCTCCCTAAACCTTGTGTGAAGGGCGTTTCCGTAAGCATCAAGATATATAACACAAGAGGAATATCAAAAAGGTGTTGATGACTGCTATAACAAACTCCATGGAAGATTGTGTATAACAGCGCGCGAGCTTTCTATCAAACTGGGAGCGATATGGTAGAGAATCTTATGTTGTGGCAAGTGTGAGGAGAATTAATCCCCACATTGCTTAGAAAAGTGGAGGTTAAAAGAGAGGACCCAAAAACCTAACGCCTTAAGGTTTTGGGCTAAAGTGTGGTGTCCAACTCAGTTCTATCTTTGTCCTTAAGTCCAATGTGGATGGTCCCCAGGCTGCCCTCTCGTGACCCAACAGTGGTATCAGAGTTGATGGTTCAACAAATGGTTAGACCAAATCCGTCTTCTTGACAAAGATGGTCAGACGGCGTGTCCCGTTGAGTGTGGCCAATAACGGTGCAAGTGTATGGATAGGAAAAGCTTCCGCTTGAGAAAGAACATAAAAATTGAGTGACTCACACTTGAGGGGAAGAATGTTGTGGCAAATGTGAGGTGAGTTAAGTCTCACACTGCTTAGAAAAGTAGAAGTTGAACACTTTATAAATGAGATGACTCATAAACCTAACACCTTAAAGATTTGGGTAAAAGTATAGTGTCTAACTCACTTATATAATAACTGATATTCTTAAGTTTGATGTGGATGATATATCGGCTGCCTCCGCATGACTGGTCCCTGAAAACTTATTCCATTAGGGTGATTTTTTTATTCTAATTTCAACTGCCGTGGACAAATAAAAATCTCGATCGATCAGTACGTATAACCTGAAGCTTGTGCTACTTCTTTTATCCAAGTGGGAACCAAATTTCTATACATAATGAAAATAGGCATTTTAACCTTTGAAGTTGTAAGGGTCTGGTAGTCTAATCCGTCAAATTTACAAAATAGCAAATTAAAGAATATCAATATAAAATATCTTGTTGTTAACAAAAAAAAACCTAATAACAATAACACCAATGGTCATTTTATAACTGTTGATCTATATGAAATTGGAATTGTCACTTAGCCTTTGTGTGGTAGAGATGATTTAGAGAAGAGAGAAATAAGGAAGAGAGTAGAAATGAGTGTTTTCATCTCTTTGGTTTATCAAAGAAAGAGAGAAGAAAGACATAATTTTGTGGGACTCACAACGTTTTTCATTTTCCTCACTCATGCGAAGAAAATGAGAACAAGAGTCTATTTTTCATCTATTTTCACTATTTCCCTCATCTCTTATGTATATTAGATTTGTAATTAAAGGGTATTTTTGTCTTTTAAAAAATAAATACACTTCTCTCGCTTTTATTTCTTTTCTCTCTTTTTTATACCAAATAACACCTAAACTCTTTTTTATTGCTCTCTTTTTTCACTCCACTGCTAGGGTTTGGAAAAGTTACAATATCTGAATGGTTGAGGATATAAAATGAATTGGCCAAAGTCAAGTCTAAAAACTTAAAGATATGATGTCGTTATAATTATTACTAGTAATATAAAATAAAAATGATAGTAAACACGGGCCGGTTCGGTTACCCGTGGTTGCAAAAACCAAAACGGGACCCAACCATCTCTAGCCATGTGAAGCCGCTTATTGGGCCCGTGAACCCATTTTTTCGCTTCAAACTGGCCCATTTCAATTTTTGGTTCGGTTATCATGGGTTGGGTCGGTTTTAAGGTTCTTTTTCATGCCTAGATATGAGGAAGGTGAACCTTTGATGGACTATAATGACCTACAATTTGATCATGAGGCGCCACTGGAGTTGCAACAGCTCGATAATTTTGCAGAAGGTATTGGTGATTTTTGTGGTCGGGACCAGTCACAGACTCCAGATTATGACACTGATCCGTTTAAATCAAAGTCGAGGAAGAACCTGATTCTTGAGCAAGTTCATTATTATACTATTCATGAACAAGGCCTTGACTTGGTTTGTTTATCAATAGAGAGAAAATGCATTAGATATAAATTAATTAAATTTAAAGACATATGTAGTATATTTTTAATTTTTATACAATTAAAAGATGTAACGTATATTGAACAAATGACAATCATGTCACGGTTTTAGCCCTTGGAACATTGTCGACAATCATTAAGAATTTTAATAATTTAAAGCAATGGTTATTGTCCATCAAGCTTTCTGAAGGAAACTTTTTTCTTCTTAATGACTTTCGACAATGTTCTCTGAAAGTGAAAAATTGTAACTCCTTTCTAACGGCTAAAACCATGACATGATTGTCGTCAGTTCAATACATGTTACGTTACATCTTTTAATTGTATAATAATTAAAAATATAGTGCAAATGTTTATAAATTTAATCAATTTATATCTAATACATTTTCTCTCTATTGATAAACAAACAAAGTCAATGTCTTATTCGTGAATAGTATAATCAAGAACTTACTCAAGAATGATGTTCTTCCTCAACTTCAATTTAAACAATTTGGTGTCATAAACCGGAGTCTTTAACCGGTCCCATCCACGATAATCGTCAACGCCTTCCTCGAACTTATTGCTTATTGAAACCCCACACGAGAGAGAGAGAGAGAGAGAGAGAGAGAGAGAGAGAGAGAGAGAGAGAGAGAGAGAGAGACCAAACTTTAAAAGAAAAAAGGGTAACTCATACAATTTTTATTTGCAATAAAATAATACATTTGTCATGTTGAATTTGACCAAAAAATAATAATACCTTTGCCAATATAAAAAATTAATAATACCTAAGTCAAGTTAGGAAGAAAGATATGATATTTTTGTAATATTATAATTTTTGGTCTAGTTAAATTTTTATTTTCCTTTTTGATATGGTTTTAATTTTATACATTACACACTGATTTTTAATTCAATATTTCTTTACAGATAATTTGATGTATTTATTTTTGGTTGAAAAAAGTTCAATGTATTTATGACTTTCTAGTATTTTGTTTGCATAGTGTATTAATGGATTTGACACAACGTCAGGCCATTAAATTTGCTTTAGGGTTATATGTAAAGATGTTTTGTGGATTTTACATCATTTTGATGTGCAGAGTTTAGCTTAGTGATAATTAATGTCATGACAGTCCCGCGAGAGCCTAAAATGCAAAGGCTTATGTGTTTTCATCTTATAACAACAGTCATGATATTTGAGTTCGTACAACAGAGACATGTGGGCAATCAAAGAATAGTCAAGGCGTGAGCTGACATCTGGATAAGATCAGGTTTATGCCTAAGGCAAGACAGTTGGTGTCTAATAAGAGGCGTCTAGAAGGATAAGGCAGTCGTTGCCTCCCATGTGCTGACAGTGTACTATCATAGTACAAATCAAAGGAATATGCTTTATTCTTTGGGCTATTCTTGGAAAACAAATAGGACTAGCCCAATCCATACCAGATGCTATATAAGGAGACCTAAATCAGAGGTTCAAGAGGTTGGAAACCCAAAGAAAAAATTTGGTAGCCTCCATCTCCATCCCCTTCACAACTTCATTCCACCATTGTTGTACAGTGAAGCAGTCAACTAGAGTCACGACTGTGAAGACCATTAGCTACTCTTGGTTGTGATCTCCTAGGTTTATCATTTCTAATTCTCTCTTGATGTTAGTTATGTGTAAACTTAGATCTCTGTTTGTATGCTTTATTAAGCTCACCATGAGCTAAAACTCTTGTTGTTGGAATTATGTGATATTCAATGAGAGTCTAGTATTATTCATGTGAATGATTGTGGTGTTTATTTCATTTTTAGTTCTTATGATTTTATGATATATATTTTATTCAAGGTCTGGCCAACTTAGGATTAAATGCAAGTTTATTATTATGAGACATCTAGTAATAAATGGAACTTATGAATTAATATGGTTAAGTAGAGGATGGACACATACTTCTTACATAAGGACTTAGACATAAGCCTTAAGACCATAGTGAGAATACAAAGCAATCTTTTCTGCCGTTTCACATTTAACGTTGTAGACATACACCTTAAGATACAGCTTTGCTCACATATGTCTTGACACCTGTTATCAGTCACAAATACTAGATTGTTAGTTGAATGGATCATACTTCCAACATCACTACCAAATTTCATCTTTAAATTCCTTTTTAATTATTTTGTTTACAAACTCTGAAACTATAATGTTATTTTGTTACCTTCTTGCTCATGAATTAGAATGCAATTTTGTTTGTTTAATGAAAAGGTTCCCTTAGACAATCTTTGTGGGTACGATACTCTTTCTTATCGCTTGCTATAGTTTGACTGTATATACTTGCACAGCTTCATTAGCAACACCTACATGCTTCTTCTTCGATGTAATCTAAGTTTGTTGTGGATAAATGGAGGCTGCTGAATTGATGGTTATTTCTCGAAGTGACTGGTGTACACTAACGTGGACTTTGGTGCAGAGTTGAAAAGACGTTTCAGGGGCTCACTCTCTAGTAGGCTCACTCAAGTGTATTTATAGTTCATTATTATTCCAAAAAGTCATGAGAGAGAGTGAAGAGAGAGAAAGTCAGGGAGACAGGATTCGAAAACAACATGGTTACATCCATAGAGTTGATCAATCCTCAATCTCCTTCTTTGTGACTAACTTCCCAGATGACAGTATAGTGGAGGATCTATGGAAGGTTTTTGGGAGATTTGGCCGCCTAGGGGATGTTTACATTCCAAATAAGGTGGACAAGTGGGGAAAGCGCTTCGCTTTTGTCAAGTTCAGGGAGGAAAAGGAGGTGGGGGAGCTGAGTAGAAGTATGCAAGAGGTTTGGTTAGGCTCCTTCAAACTACGGGTAAACAAGTCTCGGTTTGGAAGAAGGGAGAGCGATAAGAAGAAAGAAGAACTTGAATGTAACAAGATGGTGGTGGTGGGGGAAGGTAGCAAACTCCCAGAAGGTTCGTTCATCTCAGCTTTAATGAATCCGAAGCAAAGGAATGCAGGAGTAGGAAGTGGAAAGGAAGAAACAAAGGAGACTTTAGAAGTAGAGGTGGACGAGAGACTTTTGAAGGAGTTGGAGGCAAGCTTTGTGGGAAGGTTAGCTGTGAATGTTGAAGTTAGCAGAATCAGAACGTTCCTCTTCATGGAAGGGTATGCACACATTTCAGTCACGGATATGGGAAGGAATATGGTGTTAATCCATAGTCCTAAGGTGGGAGAAGTTGAGAAGCTGTGGAAAACTAAAGTGGATTGGATAGTATACTATTTTAGAGAGGTGAGTCCTTGGTCACCTTCTTGTTATGCAGACAAAAGAGACACTTTGGTCAAGGTTTTTGGCATTCCACTCCATGTGTGGGGAGAAACTTTGTTCAAAGCTATTGGAGGGAAGTTTGGAGAGTTCATTGATTTTGATGATAAGACTGCTTCAAAAGCGAAACTTGATGTTGCTTGCTTAAAAATCTCAACACCTTTTAGAAGCTCAATAGATGAATCGATTCAAATAAAGGCTTTAGGGGTGGTGTACACTCTAAGGGTGGTAGAGGAGAAAGTCTTTGATCATGGATTCTTTCAAGGTGAGTGTTTTGAAGAAAGAGAAAATAGTTGGGTGGAATCTGTCAACTTTCCGGTTGAGGAAGGGGTGGTTCACGGCAGTTGTCAGGGGGCGTGGAGGAAGAAGAAGATGAGGTTGTTGGGGAAGGGGTGCAGTTTTTTCAAAATCAATTGCATGGGGATTGTGTGCTGCTTGATGGTGATGGGTCGCAGGATATGGGAGGAAAGAAGCAAAAGAAACATTTTGTGTCAGTAGGATGTGTAGGAGATAAAATAGGAAAGTTGGTTGGAAAAGGCAAAAAAGATGGAACTTGGGAAGAGAAAGTCTCACAATCTGGTGGGTCCACAGGAGGTGAATTGTCATTAGGAGATAGAGGGGAGGAGTTTGAGGGTGAAATAGTCAGAGGGATAGAGACGTGTCCACTGGTGAAAGGAGTTGACTCACCAAGTGAACTAAAGGTTGGAAGAGGAGTGTGTAGTGCAAGTAGAAGACGGGTTATGGATACAAAAATGGGCCCCGAACCAGATCTAATCAAGAATCGATCTGTTTCATTACCCCCTTTTTGTAGAGATGGGCCTATTGTTAGTTTGGGCTGGACTGAAAAGGAGGGAACAGATTTTAGTGACACTATATCACTAATAGAAGTTAGAAGAGGTGCAGAAAGTATTAAGGGTAATTTAATTCCTAGTTCACAAGAAGCTACTTCAAATGGTGAATTAAGGAGATGAAGATCTAGAAAACCCAGAGACAAATCAAAAACCCAGAAAAAATCAAAGATGGGAAAGCCAAAATTCATTCAAGTGGAAGAAAGATTGAAAGAGGGACTTGGCCGAATTAGAAAGAAAAACAAAGAAGGAAAAGAGGTGGACGTTCCAGCGATTCAAGGGGAGGATAAAGAAGAAGATTCTCAACAATTACCTTTAAAGGAGGGGCTACCGAGCTTAGGAGCTCCTGACTTGGAGCAAGGTTTGATCTTAGAAGTGGTATTACCTGCGCTACAGCCTAGCCCAAGGTCAGGTATGGAATTGCTGCAGCAAATGGAGTTCGAAAATGGGGTACAGCAGCAAAATTCTTGTGCACCTGAATCAACAAAATTATTACAAATACAACAAAAAGTGGGTTTCTGCTTCAAAGAATCAAATGAAGAAGTCATGAAATTAATGGATGAGGAAGAACAGAGAGATAGGTTGAAGAAACATCAATGGGAGCAGAGTAAAGGTCATCAATGATTGTGTTGTCCTACAACATTCGAGGACTTGGAGGGCGGGTGAAGAGGAGGCGTATTAGGGAATTAATTCGGGAAATTTGATGTTGATTTTTTGGCAATTCAAGAAACAAAATTGGAGAGTATTTCGGACAAGCTTTGTCATAGCTTATGGGGATCGGTTGATTGCGATTGGGCCTTTCATCCTTCGGAAGGCGCAAGTGGTGGCATTCTCTCAATATGGGGGAAGAATAACTCTAAACTTATTTTTACTTTCATAGGAGAGGGTTTCGTAGGTGTGTTTTTGGAGTGGGGTGTATTAAAGACAATTTGTTATGTAGTTAATGTGTATTCGAAATGTGACATAGTGTCGAAAAGGAGGTTGTGGAATAATATTTCTATGTCAAAGGAGGGTTTTGGGAGAGGGAGGTGGTGTGTGATGGGAGACTTTAATGTGGTGTTGAATCCGGAGGAGAGGAGAGGGTTGAATGGAGATATTATGTCAAATTCAGAGATGAGGGGGTTTCGTAGCTTCTTGGAGGATGTAGAACTAGTAGATCTTCCGCTTCTTGGTCGAAGGTTTACTTGGTGTCATTCTAATGGCATAGCTATGAGTAGAATAGATAGAGGTTGGGTGTCTTCGGAATGGCTAGAGGAGTGGGGCGATTGTTCGATTTGGGTGTGTTCTAGGGATGTTTCGGATCATTGTCCGTTGGTCTTGAAATATGCCGAAAATGTTTGGGGTCCGAAGCCGTTTAGATTCAACAACTATTGGTTGGAGCATAAAAATTTCAAGAAGATTGTGGAGGAGAGTTGGCGTGGGCAAGAGGTGACCGGGTGGATGGCCTTTGTGTTAAAAGAAAAATTAAAGGGTCTTAAATTGAGTCTCAAGGAGTGGCATAAAGTTGAATTTGGGAGTATTGATAGTAATATAAGCAAGATAAGGGAGGAGATTAGTGTCTTGGATTGTAGAGGTGAGGCTTTGGGGTTGTCTAATGAAGAGGTGATGTTGAGGAAGAATCTTTTTGGGGAATTTTGGACGATGCAAAAGTCAAAAGAAGCTTCAATTTTTCAAAGATCAAGATCTAAGTGGTTACGCCAAGGTGATGCTAACACTAAGTTCTTCCATGGGTGTGTGGCGTCAAGGTTTAAAAGGAACACAATTTCGGCAATAAAAATAAGTGACATTTGGCTTGACAAACCGGTTTTAATTAAAGAGGCGGTGGCGGACTTCTTTGGTCATCATTTCTCGTCCATAACTTGTAGTCGACCAACCTTAGATGGAGTTTCTTTCCCATCCTTGTCTCTTGATGAAAACCATGGTTTAACAAAGCCTTTTTCTTTGGAGGAAATTCATATTGCGGTCAAAGAGAGTGATGGAAACAAAAGCCCGGGGCTGGATGGTTTTAATTTTGCTTTTTTGAAGAATAGTTGGGATCTTCTTAAAGGTGAACTTCGCATTATGTTTGATCAATTTTATGGTATAGGGAGTTTGCCAAAATGTTTACTTTCATACTTTGTAACATTAATCCCAAAGGTGAACTCTCTGTTTGGCTTGGGAGATTTTAGGCCTATTTCTTTGCTTGGTTGTTTGTATAAGCTAATTGCTAAAGTGTTGGCGGCTAGATTGGGTAAGGTAATGAACTCTTTGATTGCGCCTAATCAATCGGCCTTTCTAAAAGGGAGGAATTTAGTAGATGGGGTGTTGGTTGTTAATGAGCTTGTAGACTTGGCTAAGAAACAACGAAAAGAATGTTTAATTTTTAAAGTTGATTTTGAGAAGGCCTATGATTCCGTGGATTGGGGTTTTCTAGAATACATGCTTAGAAGGTTTGGGTTTGCGGAGGTTTGGATCGGGTGGATTAGAGCTTGTGTTTTCGGTGGGAATTTATCGGTGCTTGTTAATGGGAGTCCGACGAGAGAAATTAACATTCAAAGAGGACTCAAACAAGGTGATCCTCTAGCGCCATTCTTGTTCTTGTTGGTGGTGGAGGGTTTGGGTGGAGTGATGAGGAGGGCGGGGGATATTGGAGTTTTTAAAGGCTTCAAAATGTGCAATGGGGGTCCAATTATTTCCCATTTACAATTTGCGGATGACACGCTTTGTATTGGGGAAGCGTCGGTGGATAATCTATGGAGTCTAAAGGCGATCCTTAGAGGCTTTGAACTTGCTTCCGGGTTAAAAGTAAATTTTTGGAAGAGTAGTATCATTGGGATTAATGTGGATAATATTTTTATGGAAATGGCGAGTGTGTTCCTTAATTGTATTCGTGGGGGAATTCCTTTCAAGTACCTCGGGCTTCCGGTGGGAGCGAGTCCAAGAAGGATGACAACTTGGGCACCAATGATAGAGAAGATTAGGAACAAGCTTAACTCTTGGGGGAATAAACATATTAGTTTTGGTGGGAGGTTAGTGTTAATTAATTCGATTTTGAACTCTATCCCAACTTTCTATTTGTCTCTCATGAGAATGTCGGTTCAAGTTAGAAAGAATGTAATTCGTATTCAACGTGATTTCCTTTGGGGTGGGGTCAAGGGGGAGAAGAAGTTAAGTTGGATTAAGTGGAAGTTGGTGTGTAATGAGAAAAAGAAGGGTGGTCTTGGAGTTAGAGATTTGGAGGTGGTAAATACTAGTTTACTTATGAAATGGAGATGGACGCTTATAGATAGAGACGGTGTGTCCCTTTGGAAGGAGGTTTTAGCGGCTAAATATGGTGATCATATTTTAAATAATGTTAATTTGAATTATGAACCCGTTCCGTATTATGCGTCTCTTTGGTGGAAAGATGTTTGTGCCCTTGATGGGTGTGTGGAATCAATGAATTGGGTGGAAGAGGCGATGGTGCATAAATTGGGTAATGGCATGTGTGTTCGCTTTTGGAAGGATGTTTGGATAGGGGATGAGCCTCTTTGCCGTAAATTCCCTCGTTTGTTTTCTCTTTCGTTGGAGAAGGAAGCGCGGGTAGGAGAGGTGCTTAAGGTGGAGGGAGTGAGGAGATGGTGGGATCTTACTTTGAGGAGGAGTTTATTTCAATGGGAGCTAGACAATGTAAATAACCTCTTTTCCTTTCTTGCCGAGGTGGAGCTTGCTAATGAAGTAGATGATTGGATTTGGAAACTTGACCCGGAGGGGGGTTTCTCGGTGAAATCCGTCTATGAATCTATTTCAGATCTTAGAAGCAATGTTAACTTTAGTGATTTTGAGTTGGTGATTTTTACGAACATTTGGGAGAGTCCGGCACCGTCAAAGGTATTGGTTTTTTCTTGGCAACTTTTTCATGATAGATTACCTATGAAAGATAATCTTATTAGGAGACGAATTCTTGATCCTAACTTAGGAGGGAATTGTGTTTGGTGTGATCATTCTCGGGAAACGGCCAACCATATGTTTCTACATTGTAACTTGGCCCATAGAGTGTGGTATGAAATTTTTAGATGGCTTGGAGTCGTGATTATTATGCCTTCAAGTATTATGACTCTTTTTGCTTGCTTTAGAGGTGTGGGTAGGAATAAGAGGTTGTTGAAAGGTTTCCTCTTGGTTTGGCATACGGTTGTTTGGTCTTTGTGGTTAGCAAGGAACGAGGTGATTTTCAATGGAAATGTGAAAGGGCCGATGGATATAGTAGAGGAGATCAAAGTTCTCTCTTGGAAGTGGAGTGTGGACCGGTTAAAGATTTCGCCTTGCCTCTTTTACGAATGGTCATGGGATCCGGGAGATTGTTTTGCGAGATAATGCGTCCGGTGGAATCAAGGCGCTCAAAGGGGCTGATCTGGAGTTTTAGGGGGTTGCAGACTGTTTTTTCTTGTTTTTCTGCTGTTTTCGGTTTTGAGTTAGGGGTGCAGCGCTTTGTTGTAAGCTGCCTGGGTGTTTTTCTGCTTTTGTTTTCCTACTGTGTCTGTTATGTTGTATTACTGCTTGCTCTTTTAGGCTTCTCTTGAGCCTAAAGAGTTATTATAATAAATTCATTTGCTATTTCAAAAAAAAAAAAAAAAGTGTATTTATAGTTCCAAGATGTCATATGAACCCTTGGATGGAATTTGTGTTTTCCTTTCTATTTGGAGCGTTGATATTCCCTTTCAGAGAGGTACAAGGTTAATAGACTAGTAATTATAATTTATATATATGCTTAACATCATATTCATGTAGTGACGAGGATGGTGAACCATGGATTGACTATGAGGATTCGATCATGATGCTTCACTGGAGTGCACTAGCACGATGATTTTGAGGAAGGCGTTGACGATTTTCGTGGTCGAGAGAAATCACAGGCTCTGGTTTATGACACTGATCCATTTAAATCGAAGTCAAGGAAGAAGCTGATTCTTGAGTAAGTTCATCATTATACTATTCATTCATGAACAAGGCATTGACTTGGTTTGTTTATCGATAGAGAGAAAATGCATTAGATATAAATTGAGTAAATTAATAGATATTTGCACTATATTTTTAATTTATATACATTTAAAAGATGTAGTGTGTATTGAATATATGACAATCATGTTATAGTTTTATCCGTTATAAAAGAGTTATGGTTTTTCACTTTTAAAGAACATTGTCGACAATCATTAAGATTTTTAATAATTTTAAGCATTGATTATTGTACATCATGCTTTCTGAAGGAAACTTATTTCCTTCTAAATGAATGTCAACAATGTTCTTTAAAAGTGAAAAATCGTAACCATTTTCTAATGGCTAAAACAACGACATAATTGTCATCAATTCTATACATGTTACATCTTTTAATTGTATATAAACTAAAAATATACGTCAAATATCTATAAATTTAATCAATTTATATCTAATGCATTTTCTCTCTATTGATAAACAAACCAAGTCAATGCATTGTTCGTGAATAGTATAAT
Organism: Trifolium fragiferum; assembly: GCA_954870985.1. Taxonomy (NCBI): domain Eukaryota; kingdom Viridiplantae; phylum Streptophyta; class Magnoliopsida; order Fabales; family Fabaceae; genus Trifolium; species Trifolium fragiferum. The sequence continues at coordinate 18,076,281 of OX940793.1, read as the reverse complement.
GATGAATTTACTCAAGAATCAACTTCTTCCTCGACATCGATTTAAACAAACCAGTGTCATAAATTGGTGTCTATGACCGGCCCCGACCACAAAAATCATCAAATCTTTCCTCAAAATCGTGGAGCTGTTGTGGCTCCAGTGATGCCTCACAATCGAATTGTACATCGTCACAGTCCATCAATGGCTTACCTTCCTCGCCACTATATGAATATGATATGATGTTAAACATAGATATAAATTATAATTACTAGTCTATAAATCATGGAGACTTTTTTATGGAAACTTTTCTCCTTTTTTGTTCTTATTTCAACTTTACTTTCTCTAGGTCAAAATATCGAGAAAAAAAAAGATGAAAATCGCTTCTTTGCCTCTGTCTGTTTCTTCTAAGTTCGATTGGATTTCTCTCGAGATTTTGGCAATGAAATCGGTTTATTCTATTTATGATGGTCTAGAGGGCGCTTATATTGATGTGGGTTGGTGTAGTGGTTGATTTGCGAACCCTACTAGTGAAACCATTAGAATTTACAGTTGTATGGAGGTTTGCACGCTGCCTATGTATGAAGCGGTGTTTTCTTCAGTGCAAGTTTTTCTTCCCTGTACACCATTAGAAGTTGTTTTTAATCATCTGAACATCGCTCCTTCGCAACTTCATTCCTTGGGTAGGGCCTTTGTGAAGGTTTTTCAGTTTTGGTGTCAATATAAAGGAGGTAAGGCTATCGTACTGTTGTTCTTTAATCTGTTTCACGTTAACCATAATGGGGTAATCGCATCTCACGGGTTGATTCATTTTCGGCTACCTAGGAAGTACTTCATGAATTACTCGGACTCTATCCCAAATTTCCTTGATAGGTATTATTTGGTTAGTTTGTTGAACAAAATGGCTCCTGAGTCGTTATGCATTTTGCCTACTATGGATAGAAAGGGATCAACAATAGGTGATATATCCGCTGCCATGATCTCTTATTCAAGTTATGGCCCCGTGATCATTTTGAAGAACCTTTTGAATCATACTTTTAATAGTGATGATCTTGACATGGAAGAATGGTTTTTGAAGAATGCTTTGGTTTATGAAATATTTAATTTTAAGTTTATGCCAGCACATTCTCTGTTCTCATTTATTTCCACTTGTAATTGATCGATTCTTCACTTTTTAGCTGAAATGGTAGACTTAAAGAAATTCAAATCAAGGAAAGCCACTCTAGACCAGTGTTCGGTTGTCAACCCTGCTAAGGTTACAAGATCTATTGTGCAAAATCCAGAATTTATTAATCTTCCTCCCGTAGTCCAATAGGTTATTCCCATCTTGGACATTGAGGTTTCTCCATCTTCAAGGTGGAGTAACCTTCCCAACATACAAATTGGGGTTCCTTCATCTAAACGGTACCCAATCTGTTGTTTACAATAAACGGGGTCAAGGTAGGAAAGGTTCTCGTGGTGAGCTTTCATGTCATTCATTTGTTGAAGCCCTTTTGCACCCCTAAATGAGGTGTGTTGTTGTGGTGTTTTCAAACCAACTTTCCGTCTTCCAGCCATTGCTCTTGGGGGTTCAAAGAGTGAGGTTGAGAAGTTGCGGCAACAGCTACACGAGACTACTTTGAGGGAAGCTCACGTCTAGGCGTAGAACAACGTGATCAAATTTGAAAATTCCTTGTTGAAGGCGAATGTGGAGAAATATGAAGAGGCTCAAGCTGAATTTGGTCATCCTGAGACTCTTGATAAAGAGCTTAATCATTTGCAGGAGACTCATGATAAATTTGGTGATCCTGAGAGTCTCCGCAAATATTTGGATCATTTACGAGCTAAGTATGCTTCTTGTGTGTCATTTAATAATTTCATCGACCAAGTGAAGCTTACTTGTTATGTGATGGTGCCTCGAGAGAAGCCCTGTTATGATTTCCATGTTAAAGACGGGAACTAGTTCCAATACTTGATAGTTGACTTGTACTCTCTTTTTAGGTTAGGCTCGTGTCCTCCATGTACATTTATTTTAATTTATTGAAAGACTTTGATTTTGTCTATCCATTATGATATCACATATACGTTTGTTTGTAGTTGTAGCGGAAATCCTAAGAAATGCATCCGGCCAAGGACGTTTCTTTTTCTTGTCCTAAGGTTTCTTTGGTTTGAGAGATGGATCCCAGGGCAACTGAATTTGCGCACTTATGGTGGGTAGCCACAATAGGGGTCTTCATATTCCCCCAACAAATGCAATTCTCGCGTCAGGGATCTGCTTCGTTTTAGGCTACATCTTTGCTTAGTTACGTGTTTGTAGGCTACATGTTCGAGAGTGCAAGTTTTGTAATCATTACACGTCTTTATATATTCCCATAGTGTTTTTAGGCTACCTGTTCGAGAGTGCATGCTTTGAGGCTTCATTAGGCTCCATGGGAGTAGTTCTCGTGTTCGGGGTCTACTTTTTTGTCTTGTTGTTCTTTTGTTGTTGTCATCCTCGTTTTTGGGATTTACTCCGTGTGTGGCTCCATTGAACTTTTTACGGATGTAGTCATCACTTTTTGGATCTACACCGTACGTATATGGCTTCGTTGTGCCTATAAGTCTGCATATTTTTAAAGTATATGTGCAAATTTGTAATATAATTTCATTGATACCTTTGGACCTTTACATTTTTATGTCTAGATGTAATGGCAGCTTTCCACGTATATCTTGATTTTGAATTAAATTATCTATTTTATCTTTCATTCGATTTTGAAGATCCATGAATTGATGAATTTGATTTTCAAGATCGCTAATCAAATCTAGATCTAGAATTGGATCATCCATTTCAAGATCCATTTGGTTATGGATTTCATTATCAAAATCAAAATTTCTAATTGATTATTTATTTCTGCTCACCATGTATGGGGCTTCTCAATTGCATGCTAACTTTACGTCTCTTGCATTCTCCCCCCTGTGTCAGAACGACGAAGGACTAAATCTATCCATGTCTTCTCTGTTGTTACTAACCATGGTTGTTGATTTTTAGTTTCGTATATTTTGGAAAATTTAGAATTTATTAATGTATCATACTAACAATTAACAATTGAAACCCATTTCCCTTTTATAATTGTAACCTCTATCTTTTTATTGAAACTTCATTTCATAGCACGATTTATACTATAAAACGCTAACACAAATACCAGACATGACAATGACGCTAGTAATAATTTGACAAAATAAAATAATTTAATGTAAATATATTTATTGGGTCAAACATCAGACACACTTTTAACTTGAATGTTGATGCTAAATATTAAGTACATAAGGTAGAGTAAAGATAACATACCAAAAGATACACTCGTTATCATAGCATTGAGTTTGTGGTATCTCAATCTCAAAATATGATTATCCTGATTTAAGAGGTTAATTATTGTTAGTGATATGTTCAATATATATATATATATATGAATAAAAAAAACCAAAATTGATGTATAATTAATACCTTGTATTCAACCTCTTGTTCTTCACAAATATTTTGATTTTTGAGTAGTGAAATCAATGCTTTCAAAACCGGACCGCGGCGGAATAGAGTAGAATAAAAAATTGATAGGTATTTTTATGAAAAGTGAAAGTGTGTGGAATAAAAAAATCATAAATAGCTAAGATATGAAAGGGAAAAGGGGTTTCGTTAATGAAAATGGTGGAATGAGAAGTGGGGGGGAATGAAGGAAGATGAGATGAGATGAAGCATGAGTGGCGGCTGCAATGTCTTTGCATATATATTGTATTATACTAGGGTTGATAAAATGGGCTTGGGCCATATGTGTTTTTCTCTATTAAAAGGCCAATTTGCTGTTTTTTTTTAGATGTGTATTTTTTTTAAGATGTATTTTTTATTTATTTATATATTTTCTTTTTCAGTCTAGTCAAAATATTTATTTTCCCTTTTGATATAGTTTTAATTTTATACCTTACCAAATGATTTTCAATTCAATGTAATTTTGTTACACACAATTTAATATATTTATTTTTGGTAAAAAAGAAATAAATGTATTTTTGACTTGTTAGTATTTTGTTTGTATGGTGTTTCAATAGTTTGACACATCGTGAGACAATTAAATTTTCATTAGGGTGATATATAAAGACGTGGAATGATTACAAAAATCAACCCAAATGATCTGTTTCCATTTGTGTTTCATGGAAACTACGGTCAGAGTTGAAGAGGTACAAAGTGAAGGAAGATGAGATGAAGCATGAGTGGCAGCTGCAATGTCTTTGCATATATATTGTATTATACTAGGGTTGATAAAATGGGCTTGGGCCATATGTGTTTTTCTCTATTAAAAGGCCAGTTTGCTGTTTTTTTTAGATGTGTATTTTTTTTCTAGATGTGTATTTTTTTTCTTCTTTTTTTTTAAGATGTATTTTTATTTATTTATATATTTTCTTTTTCAGTCTAGTCAAAATATTTATTTTCCTTTTTGATATAGTTTTAATTTTATACCTTACTAAACGATTTTCAATTAATTTTGTTACAGACAATTTAATATATTTATTTTTGGTAAAAAAGAAATCAATGTATTTATGACTTGTTAGTATTTTGTTTGCATGGTGTC